>JAJOOD010019127.1:0-57684 GCA_029582525.1 Solanum tacnaense
GTTTTTTTTTATTCCGCACTATTTTCATTATTGAATGCAATGAATGACTATGTGGCTTGTATAAGACCCCTTCGGGGTCGAGTACGCCTTGTTACGACATGGGGGTGCTCCCGGGTCGTGACAGATCCGACCTTAGTTGAATTAAAATAAGCGGTGCTTAGGAAGTCCTTTGAGGCTTTCTCTGAAGAGGGAGATGGTATACTTAGATATCAAGGTCGTTTGTGTGTTCCTAATGTTGATGAATTGAGGGAACATATCTTGTTAGAAGCCCATAGTTCTCAATATTCCATTCACCCGGGAGCCACCAAGATGTACCGTGATTTGCGGAAGATCTATTGGTGTAAGGGGATGAAGAAGGATATTGCAAAGTTTGTGGCTAAATGTCCTAATTGCCAACAAGTGAAAGTTGAGCATCAGAAATTGGGAGGTTTGTCCCAAGACATTAGTATTCCTACTTGGAAGTGGGAAGATTTGAATATAAACTTTATAGTAGGGTTTCCACATACTCGGCGACATTATGATTCGATTTAGGTTATAATAGACCGAATGACGAAATCGGCTCATTTCATTCCTGTCAAAATTTCTTATACGACGAAAGACTATGCAAAGTTGTATTTGAGGGAAATGGTAAGGTTGCATGGAGTGTCCTTAACCATTATCTCCGATCGAGGTACCCAATTCATTTCATAGTTTTGGAAATCTTTTCAAAAGGGCTTTGGTACTCGTGTTAAGCTTAGCACGGCCTTTCATCCCCAAACGGATGGGCAAGTGAAGCGTACTATCCAAACTTAGGAAGATATGTTAAGATTGACTTCAAGGGAAATTGGGATGACCCTTTGCCTTTGATTGAATTTGCCTGTAATAATAGCTAACTCAAGTATTGGTATGGATCCTTTTGAGGCATTGTATGGTATGAGGTGTAAATCTCTTATAGGCTGGTTTGAGGTGGGTGAAGTAGCCCTAATAGGTCCTGAATTCGTACATGAGGCTATAGAGAAAGTTTAACTTATTAGAGAAAGGCTGAGAATATCCCAAAGTCGACAAAGATCATATGCCGATGTTAGAAGAAGAGATATTGAATTTGATGTGCATGATTGGCTTTACTTGAAAATCTCACCCATGAAGGGTGTAATGAGGTTTGGTAAGAAATGGAAGTTTAGTCTCCATTTTGTTGGCCCATATAAGATTTTGAGGCATGTTGGTAAGGTTGCTTATGCACTTGATTTGCCTAATGAGTTGGCATTGTGCATCTAGTTTTCCATGTCTCTATGTTAAAGAAATGTGTTGCAGATCCGACATATATAGTTCCGTTAGAAGGTTTGGGAGTTATGGAGAATATTTCTTATCAAGAAGTTCTGGTGGAGATTTTAGACCAGCATGTCAAGAAGTTGAGGAACAAAGAAGTTGCTTCAGTGAAAGTGTTATAGAGGAATCATCTAGTTGAGGGTGCTACTTGAGAGGCCGAGGCTGATAAGATGTCTCGATATCCTCATCTTTCTCCTTCTACTCCTATTCTAGCTTGAGTTATTAAGTTCCTCATGGTTTACTCTTTTGGTGTCATGTGTTTTAGATGTTTCCATGATTTCCTTATTATGCATGTTCATGAAAAGCTTAAGTTTGAGAAAGTGAGTCAACTTGATTGATTTCTACCTATTTATGTGCATCCTAGTATGAATTGCATATAGACTATATGATATGATGTTTTGAACATGCTTTAGCTTAGAGTTAATGTTTCCTCCTCGAATATATGCATTTGAGTATGAGTTGCGTATGAAATTCATGATATGAAGATATGAGTATGTTTTAGCTTGGAGTTGAGGTTTCCTCCTTGGATTTGGTCATTTATGTGATTTCATGCATGTTGGGTTGTTAGGTTAAGTTCCTACCTTCCTTATGATGTCTTAAATCCCATTTGAGGATGAATGTTCCCTAGGGGGAGATAATGTAATAGCTCGGAATTGGGAAATGACTAGTAGTAGTTTACAAAAGTTGCAGGTGCCACCCGAGGGAGGCTAACCACGGCTCGTGGATGGGGCCATGGACCGTAGGTGTGGCCCGTGGGTTGGTCACCCAAAACTTTGAGAAAAACATGAACCACGGCCGGACCCACAGACCTTCGTTGGGTCCACAACTCATGGTTAGGGTTCTGTAGGTCATGACAACAAATCTCAAATTTCTGAAGTTATTCAGAGGTGTGCAGGATAGACCATTGGTCAGTCCACAGTCCGTCGGTCATGTCTCGTGGGTGGGGGTTTGGCAGTTAGTGTTAGGGGTAGTTGGGCCTTTTCCTAATTATTTTATCTCTATTCAACGTCATTTTGCCTACGTCTAAAAGTGATTTTAACCCCAAAACTTAACCATTCAAGTCAGTCTCCTAAATTTCTAAAAGAAGACCAAAATTCTTCCTTTCCAAGATATTTCTCTCTTTAGAATTTTGAAGAAGAAGATTCAAGCAGGGGTCAAGGTCAAGTCTTCATTCCTCAATTGATTTTGGGCTTTGATAGCAAGGTATGATAGCTTTTCATCCATTGAATCCTTGTATCCATGTAGCCCCTAAATTTTCCCAATTGAAAAGTAGAATTCCCTAAATTTGAGTTAGGGTTTTCTTTTAAGTTGTGGGTTCTTATGAATGTTGATTCAATTGATTTAATAAAGTTTGTTTATGAATGAATTGAGTGGATTCTATGCTTTTATGATGAATTTTCATGTACCCATGCCTAACCCATGTTCCTAAATTGAAATTGATGTACATGGGTTTTATGCTAGGAAAGGAGAATTTATTGATATAGATGTATTCTTATAGGATTGATAAGGTAAATTATGAATTGCTTTGAGATTGAAGCATATGTGATGATTTATGATATGAATGGCTTTGAGAGTGAAGCCTATGTATTAATTGTTGATTGTTGATGTGATTGTTGTGGAAGGGATTCTTCCTAAATGATTTCCTTTATGTATGTATGAATGTGAATTGCTTTATGACATTGAATGATTCTAAGTTGAAAGGATTTATCACCTAAAAATGAATCTAAGTTATAAGACTATGAAATTGATGAGGCAAGAGGCAATTACCCATGACCTCTAAATTAGAATATAATATTAGGCGATTACCCATGTTCCTTAGAAATGAAAAAGAGGCAACTACCCTTATTGCATGAAGTTGGACAAGAGGCGACTACCCACGTTCCTATTATGTAAGATGGACAAGGGGCGATTACCCATGATCCTAAATATGAATTGGGCAAGAGGGGACTACCCATGATCCCAAAGTAAGAAGGATAAGAGGTGACTACCCATGATCCTTCATAGTTAGGCAAGTGGAGACTCCCTATGTCTTTAAAAATAAGCTATAAGATGTAAAATGTAATGATGAAGATTAGCTTGGATTGTTGCTTGAGTTGCCTTCCATGATGAGTAAGACTAGAGGTGCTTACCCAAGTCTTGACTAAGGATGAATTGAGGTTACTTAAAGAAGTACTCCTCACATGATATGATGATCTATTATGTGCATTGATTATGCTTTATGACGTATGTTGACTAATGCTTATGTTTATGTAAGCTATCATATTTAGTACATCTTTGTACTAACATATACTCTTGCCTACATTTCTTATCCAAATGTAGGGTCCGACGATCTCGATTCTCATCCCCGTGACTAGGTTCCTTAGTAGAGGCAAGGTTGAAGATTGGTGAGTCCTTATAGAATTCAAGGATTTGGCCACTATGTTTCTTATGTTCTTTCATTTTAGTGTTGAACATTGTTGTATGGGCTGTGTCCCAAGATTCTGTTGTATTAGATGGTTTTTAAGACAAGTGTATTAGACTTCCGCTTTTGATATGAAAACTTTGATTGTTTTGAAATGCTTGAAATTCTCATCGATTTCTATTATCTTGACTATGAAAGCTAAGTAGCTTGTATGAGGCCTCTCGGGGTCTTGTACGCCATGTTACATCTAGGGGGTACCCCTGGGTCGTGACAAGACGCTGGTAACAGTACTATATTAAAATTATTCTTCACAATTGAAGTTTCTATATAGGGCAAATGTGATTCTGGCCCAAACTGCAAGGTACTTTAGGTGATTTAGTGGGCTGACCACAAACGAGCAACATTATGAGAATTCAAACCCAAGATTAACAAGTCTCAATTCTCTAACCTGACGGAAGGGAATCTCGTCAATAGATTTTGCTTGATTGGTTGTTGTCAGTGACCTCAAGTGTCAAAAACTTTTTGAACTTCTCGAGAAAGATCTTTTTAGACAAACAAGATTGAAGAAAAAAAATTCAATATAAAAAAAAATTAAAAACATATCTCTGATGGCCTTTTGTCACCTTATTTATTTGCATTGTGTTTTCAACAAATCTGAAGGACAAAACAACTATTCTTGGTTGGATCTTTGGCAGGCCCACAAACTAATTTTAAATCCCTAAGAAAATATCAACCAACATCAAGAAGTTCTAGGAGGGATTCTTCACAACCACAAAAGCGAAAGAGATGAAATAAAACAGAGTATATAAACCATCTTTCCACTCTGGTGATCCAATTCATTCAGTGTAATTCTTCTTTGTGTTCTTTCAAAGAACTAAAAACCAAGTTCCCTTTCTGCAATGACAAAGGCAGCTTCATCTGGTGACTTTGCTTCATAGGAAATCTTGTTTTTTTGTTCACGTCAGAAATAACAGTATGACAAATTGCCAGCACTCTAAAAAACTTTTGTATTAAGTCTCGATGAGGCTCGTGGACCCATTGACCATTCATTATACGCTCATTTTTGAAGTTGAATCCTTTAATAGATTTCTCTGAGTTAATAACGGGGTGACTTGATTCCTTCATGTCATTGAAAGTATCACGACTTCATGTGCTCCATCACTTTTTTTCTTTGCCAAGGCCATCTCTACCTCTGTCACAACACCTGCTATTTAACATTTAACAAACTCCATAGAGGTGCATGTTAAGTTGCATGTTTTGTCAGAGAGTCTAGTGTCAACCTACCCAAGTTCCTCATTCAAGTTAGATTTTCTTGCATGAGCTGTCTTATCCGTTTCCTTGTAGTACATATCCCTATCTTGATTGATGAATATTTTCACGACCCAAGGTAGCTCCTAGGCGTAACATGGTGTATAAGACCTCGAGAGGTCCCATACAATCAACTTAGCATTGATCATATAGGACAATAAAATAAAATGATTTAAAGACAGTATCAACATATAAAAGTTTTATAGAGTAAGGCGGAAGTCTAAATATCATCTCAAAGCCATCTAGTACATATGATTGATCGGGACGTAGCCCGTACATCAAGTTTGGAAACAGAGAGTAAAGACAAAAGGGAAACCAAAGCTCGGTCCTTAGACTATGAGGACTCACGAATCTTCAATCATCTATATGAGATCCCTATCCATGAAAGTGTAAATCTGTAAAGTTGGACCCTACATTTGGGAGAAATGTATGCAAAAGTATGCGTTAATTCAAACATGTACCAAGTATGATAGCCATGCACAAAACATTTGAAAACATGCTTAAAAGAGATATCTTCATGGGATGCAATGACCAAGCTATATAAAGGGTTTAGAAGATATAAGTCATAAAATATGTTCAATGCAAATAACATCATCTTAGAACACATGTGAGATACTTCTTGAAGTAACCTTAGTTCATTATTGTGGGAGATTTACCTTTAATCGACATAAAAGACCATGTGAGCTATCAACACGAAATTCGGTGTCTGCTCAACACCAAAAATGGGTGTCCTACTTGCCAAGGTAAGACCGTGAACTTCTAGAGTATGTGGATCCACTAGCTAATGTCTATGTAAGACAAACATCCTATGGGGGCACATAGGTATGGGATAAGGAGATTGCTACTAGAAATCTGACCTTTACTAATAGGAGAGCTCCCATCTCAATATCATCCTAGCGCTAAGCATAAATCCAACAAAATAGTCATTTCTTTACTTGTCTTTATTACCCATGGAAGGGCACATCATATTTCCAATCAAAGCTAAGTCATATATCATCCATGGTTAGGTACAACTAAGTAATCACTCCAAGCTAGGTTTCATTAGAATATATCCTTAGCTTTGGTTCATTTTAGGGGAGAAGACCTTTCAACCTTAGAATCCTTTATGTGAGAAAACCTTTCACATTCATGCATGAGGTAGTTATGTGAGAAATCCTTTCACAACATTTAACTACAATAACAACATATATGCTTTTACTCTCAAATCAATCTACATCATATCTCATCAATTTCATAAGAACATGCATAATTCCATAATTCACCTTTCATAGTTCAAAACCCACTTTCAATCATCAATATCTAGAAAACATGGGTTAGACATGGGTTCATGGGAATTCATCATAAAATCATGTAATTATCTCAATTCATGCTTGATAGATCATAATACAATCAAATAAATCAATATTTAAAGGAACCCATGACATGGAAGAAAACCCTAACTCAATTGGGGAATTCTAACTTTGTAAATTGGAGAATTTGGGAAATCCATGGAGGAAAGGGATCCTTGGATGAAAACTATCATACCTCAATTTCAAGAGCCTGCCTTCAATGATGGAATTGGAGGCTTAACGTGAAGCCCTAGGTTGACTCCTTCTTCTTCAAGCTTTCTAGAGAGAGAAATATTTTGGAGAGGAAGACTTCTTCTTCTTTTAGGAAATTGAGAGAATGATTTCAATTGGGTAAATTTGGGGTTAAAAACACTTATATAGGACTTCTAGGTAAGGGTGACATAGTGTTAGTATAGAATAATTAGGAAAAGACCCAAAAGCCCCCGACTTAAAGCTCACGCAACCACCGAACAGTGGCCTTCAAGAGCTGTCAAGGACCTTATGAGCCGTTGTCGTAGCCGTGGTCCTTGACCAGTGGTCTGGGGAGTGGTCCGTTGCTGCCTTTCCCCTTTACGACCACCTTAACAAGTCGTTTGCCTCTTCACGACCCGTCTAGGGGTTCGTGGGAGGAGACTAATTTTGGGGTAGGTACTGCCTCCCCCATACGGGCGTCATAACGACCCATCTGCCTCCCCACAGGCCGTTAAGGCCCTTGTGGGAGGGGTCCCTGCTCAACATGTCTTAGGGGACTTGCCACGAGCCACCACACGGACTGTGGCCCCCTTCGCGGCCTGTCTAGGGCTCTGTGAAGGGTCTATGGTCCAAGTGTGGGCTCGTGAGTTCTTCCCCATTACCCCTTTTTAGGCCTTTCTCGAATCTGAGGTGTTACAACTATGCTATGTAAAACCTTCACAATTTCAATAGACTTGTAAAGCAAAATAGGAATCAAGTACCCATACAACATAAGGGATGTCAGGAAATGCAAAAATGCAACTAGTGAAGCTCTTTTGGGATCATAAAACACACTTGTCTTGTCTGGTCAAAGATACCACCTCCTTAGTTTCCCACTAGAAATGTCATTTTTAGTTTCAGTTCCGAAAGAGATAGATCTAATAAAAGCTATTGTAATCAAGGTACCAAAAAGAACATATATTATTTTATCCATCCTTTTCTCAATTCCACTCCTCTTAGAAAGAGGATATGTAGAATTCTTCATGACTTTTGTGTCATGACTAGTAAAAATGACCACACCATAAATATAATAAGTATTCCGTGGCTTGGAACCTCGCAGAACTATCTACTATACTGAAAGAAGGTTCTACTGATTATCATAATATAGAGTTCCAATGAATGAATAAGGATCATCATTGGGATATTCACACTTAACAACAACTTTAAAATTTTGAAAAGAACATTTTCTCTATCAAGGTTAGTCTATTTAATGCGTGCTTAACCTTAAGGTTAGTATCTCCATGAATATTGGAGGTTTCAACATAACATATCCCATCCTTTTAGATTGATGAAAGCAAAAGCAAATCAATGGGGAAATATTCATCCTTGTACACCTTAATAAGATCACCAACTCGTAAACTTTTCCATCTAGTCTCTTGAAAAGTATGATTTTCAGTGTATATGTTTACTTTCATTGGCATCTTATGATTGGGAGGTGTTCTTGCATTCAACCAGAAAATAACTTGTGTACATATATATATCCTTGGTTGAATTTTTCAGGTGCTGCACATAAGATGTAAGATGAAGGGATTTTAGAAATTCACAGGAGGAAAAAAAAACACAAATTACAAACACAAAAATGAAACAAATGATTTTGACAATGATACATAAGGCAACAAGAAATCATAGAGAAATACCATCTGATATATATTGGTCTCGAATCATACAGAAACACATTTGATCAATCAAAACAAACTTAGCAATCGGTACAACTCTGCTTTTGCCGCAGTTGTCAAATTCAAACTAATCCTCGAGAGTTTGAGAGTTCTATAAAGCAAAAGCAAGCATTGAATAAAAAAATTGAAACAGTTCCATTGTTGACATGCACAAACTTGATTCGTAGCCGCCTTATATTCGTTCCCCACCTACCCTGCATTGAACATATCGAGATTGTCACACCGTTTTACAACAAGTGTTTCTAGCAGGGGAAAGGATTCCTCTGAGGCATCCCACACTTTGAGATATCTAAGTTCACTAGTTTTAAGAACTTAAGCTTATGAAAAGTAATATCTCCAAGGCACCACTCTTTTAGTTCACTACAATTCAGATCTTCTAGCACTAATTTGTTTAAATTTGAATGGAATCGCACTTTCTATATGAGTCCTCAATAGTACCAATTTGTTTAAATTTGAAGGCATTTGCAGCCCAGATAGAATGTGCCCCCCACCAAAAGGAAAGACGAAGTGTTTGAAGCTAGGTAATATACTCCAATTTGGGATAAAAAGGCTTTGCAAAATCTTTTTCGTTATCAAAAGTTAAATGAAGTTCTTGAAGATTAGGAAATTTATCTAATAACACATCCACCCTATTAACTAAAACATTTCTTAATATCCTCAAATTTTCCAATTTAGAGGATAGCTCTTGAAGTCTACCCGGGAGCGCTTCTTCATTCATCCATTTAGGCTCGGCTAGGAACACGTGGAATTCTTGCTCGGGAACAACTTCTTACTAGTGGGAGCTAATCCTTCAAACATCCCATGCTTACCAACTCAGCCAAAGTAATCTCAATATGCCTTAATTTTTTTATTTCCCAAAAAGGCTGGTAACAGTACTATATTCTCATCATTCTCGTCAATTAAAGTTTCTAGATCAGGCAAATATGATTCAGGATGAAAATAGAATTTATTTACCCAAACTATGAGGTACTTTAGGTGATTTATTGGTTTGAATGTAGCTTAAGACAAACGATATACTCTATAAGAACTCAAATACAAGGCCTTAAGAAGTTGCAATTCACTAATATGACAGAAAGGAATCCCATCAATACATTTTCCTCGATTGGTCGTTATAAGTGACCTCAAGTATTGGTAGAAAGGCTTCTGTGTTTTGGAGCCCAGAGATGCAAACTCGGAAAGCACTTTATTAAAAATGAAGCTGGCTCGACTTAACTTCCAATCCAAAGGTTGAAACTGGCTATCGTGACCTTCACTAGCAGCATAAACTTTTCTTCTCTACTCTTCTCCAAGCAAAAGTGAAGCACTACATCATGAACCTGACAAACTTTGACCTTACCATTATATTCTCTCTTTGAAACCATTAAGATGTTATTGCTAATGAGATACATCAAGTAACTACAATAGATTAAGTGTTCTCCAAAAAGTCATCCGTTATACATGAACTTATTAATTTAGACACTGAATTCTTGTGTCCTCAGGAAACATCCCCATATAAATAAGACAAGGCTTTAAAAAATTGGGTAAGTGATGAAAAATCAAGGTTGAAATTGGCTATCGTGACCCTTAACTGGCAGCATAAATTTTTCTTCTCTACTCTTCTCCAAGCAAAAGAGAAGCACTACATACTGAACCTGGCAAACTTTTATCTTACCATTATATCCTCTCTTTGAAACCATTACGACGTTACTGCTAATGAGATACATCAAGTAACTACAACAGATTCAGTGTTCTCCACGAAGTGTTCTGTTATGCATAAACTTATCAACTTATCAGGAAACATCCCCATATAAAGAAGACAAGGGTTTAAATAACTGGGTAAGTGATCAAAACTCAACTGCATAGTTCCCCCAACATATTCTTCAGACTCATGATCAAGATAGTCAAATAAAGTATCTTTCATCTTATTCCACCAAGATTGTTCCATTTTCCTTTTTTGGATTATTCCAGCTACCCACACAACCACTAGAGGCAATTCTTTGCATTTTTCTGCAACTGCTTGACTCATATATTGTAGTTCAGGTGGGCAATCTTCCTTTTGAAACACTTATTTCTTCCACAATTTGCAACTCTCTTCTGTTGTGAGGAGTGGAAGAAAATAAGGACAAATAGGTTCAAGCAATGAAACAAAAAACATTGATGCTCTTGTGGATAACAAGAGTTGTGAGGTTGTTGATTTACCAGCTGAAAAGGTACCAATAAGATGTAAATGGGTCTATAACATCAAGTATAACGCTAATGATTCTATAGAAAGATTTAAGGCTATTATTGTGGCTAAAGGTTACACACAACATGAAGGTGTGGATTTTCATGATACTTTCTCTAATGTTGCAAAAATGGTTATTGTTAGATGTGCTCTTTCTATGGCTGCTATGCATGATTGGATTGTCCTTCAGATGGATGTGTTTAAAGAGGTTTTTATGGTACGACCTTAAGGGTTTGGCAGTAAGGGAGAGACATCAAAGGTGTTTAGATTAAATAAGTCCTTATATGGTCTTAAGCAAGTATCGAGGCAATGGAACATAAAGTTCACTACTGCATTGATCAAGTTTGGCTTTCAACAGAGTAAAAATAAGTATTCATTGTTCACTAAGAGAATTGATTAGAAATTTTTGATGATACTCATATATGTGGGTGACCTCTTGATTACTAGAAATGATATAATGCTTATCAAGGACTCACAAAATAGTTTGCAACAGAACTTCAAAATCAAGGACTTAGGTAAGTTGAGATACTTCCTAGGGATAAAATTCTTGAGGTCTAGCACAGGGATACTCATGACACATAGAAAGTACATATTGGAGTTGATTGCAGAATCGGGTTTAGGTGGAGCAAAGTCTCTAGAGCAACATATGAAGTTCACTACCACTGATTTTGATAAGCACTTACAAAAGTAAGGTAATTATCTATAACTGGTGGACAAGAGTGCTTATCAAATACTAGTAGGAAAGCTACTTTATCTAGCAATGACCAGACCAGACTCTGAGTCAGTTCATGCATGATCTAAAACAATCTCATATAGAAGGAGTACTTCATGTAGTAAGGTCTCTTAAAGGAAGACCTGATTTAGGAATTTTACTAAGTAGTGACAAAGATAATACACTTAAAGCCTTCTATGATTCTGACTGGCTATCTTGTGCAGTAAGAAGAAAATTAGTGACAAACTATTGTATGAAGCAATAAATTGTGTCAAGAAGTGTAGCAGCATCATAATGCAACATAGGAAAAAATCATTTGGCTTGTAGGGTTGTTGGAAGAAATGAGCATGAAGGTGAAGCTACCAATAGAGTTGTTTTGTGACAATAAAGCTGCTATACAAATTATGAGGAATCTCATATTTCATGAAATGACTTAGCACATAGAGATAGGTTTCCATTTTATGAGAGAAAAGATATAAATGGAATTGATTAAAGCAATGCACATTCCTGGAACTGATCAAGAAGTTAACATCTTGACTAAGGCTCTAGGTGGTCAACAACATCATTAAATATTAGAAAATTTAGGTTGATATATATTTTTCAACCCTCAACTTGAGGGAGAGTGTTGAGAGTAAAAAAGTGAGTAAGAGCTGATAGCTAAGAAGCCAACTGGCATAGGCAGTTAGAACTAACTTAGGGAGTTAGTTAGTGTGGTAATTAACAATAGTTAGAAGATAATTAGTTGAGCTATATATTTTGCTAATAGAGTCGGTTAGTTAGATGTACATATAGATGATAGCATTGTATTCACGATTCATGATTGTAATGATAATTGACCTTCTTCCCTCCAGCTTTCATCTCCTTTCTTCTCATTAAGTTTACTTTGCATTACTTATGTCATGACCTAAAGTATAGCCTGACATCACATACAACATTTGAAAAGTAAAGACTGAAAGCACATGAGGACTCACCACTACTAAGTATATCCAAAGTGACTTCTAGCCACGAGAATATGAGATCGAAGCGTCCGACCCTACATTTGAGAAACAATGTAGGCAGGAGTATGCGTTAGTATAAAAATGTACTAAGTACGATAGCAATGCATAGAGTATTAAAATCATGCTAAAAATGACCTTTCATGGCATGTAAACACCAAGTTAAAACCATAAGAGAGAGGTTAGAAATCATCATAATAATCATGGTCAAATTCAAGTAAAACTCATCTTCAACCACTTGTGAAATTCTTGTTGAAGCAACTTTATTTCATCATTATTATTGTGGGAAATTAGCCTTAACCGACATACATACCATATGAGCTATAGCATGGAATCCGGTGTCTAGTCCACACCGAAAAGGGGTTTTCGCACTTGCCAAGATAAGAACCATGAAATTCTAGCTTAAGTAGATCCACTAGCTAATGTTTATCTAAGATAACCTATGTTGCACATAGTTTATGGGACACGGGTAATCGTCACTAGTCCACTCGGTACTAAGCATAATTCCCATGGAATAGTCATCAGTCATATTCATCTTATCTTTAACGGCATGGGTAATCACCTCTTGCCTTTTAATTAGGGGACATGGGTAGTTACCTCTTGTCCTATCTTTAGAATAGCTCCTAAAACTTGATTCTAAGTTAGTTGAGAAAGCCTTTCAACTCATAAGTATCCTTAAGTGAGAAAACCTTTCACATTCATGTATTGATTAATTATGTGAGAAATCCTTTCACAATATTCAACAACAACAACATTTAATATTTACTCTCTAAGCAACATATACCATATTTCATCAATTTCATAAGAGCATGCATATCTTCATAATTCCTGTTTCACAAATTCAAAACCCAATTTCAATCATCATAATCTAGAAAATAAGGGTTAAGCATGGGTTCATAGGGATTCATTTTAGAAACATATGATTAGCTCAATTTATTCATAATAGATCATAAAACAATCAATTTTATAAATATTTAAAGAAACCCATGACATAGAAGAAAACCCTAACTTCAATTGGAGATTTCTAACTTAAAAATTGGGGAATTTGGGAACTCTATGGAGAGAAGGGCTCCATAGATGAAGACAGTCATACCTTGTAACACCTCAAAATCTAGTAGAATAAACAAGGGGATAAGTGACAAGTCACTAGCCAAAGATTTGAGCCTGGGCATGGGGACCCATGCGGGCCGTGAAGGGAACCACTAGTCGTGGTGTAGCTTGTGGTGGCTCACAATAGCTAGCCAAGTGATGTTCACCTCCCACAACCACAAAGATGGCTTGTGGTAGGGAACAAGGTCATGGTGATGATCGTGAAGGTCTAGGTAGTGTGCATGACAAGGCAGCCTTCTCCCACGAGCCAGTTGATGACTTGTGAAGGCCTAGACGACTCATGGAAGTGGGCGTGTGGGGAAGTTGAGTTTAAGGGTGGAAAGCCAGGCCACTGGTCAAGGTCCACGACTGCCACCACAGCTTGTGAGAGCCTTGACGGCTAGTAGATCTTGGCGTGGAGTGGTTCAATCAACTGTAAGTTTAGGGGCTTTTGGGTCTTTTTCTATTTTCTGTAAATTAATACTACGTCATTTTACCGAAGCCTAGGACCCCTATATAAATGATTTTAACCCCAAATCTCACCAATTCAAGTCATTCTCTTAACTTAACATAAAGAATTGGGTTCTTCTTCTCCACAATATTTCTCCCTGTAGAACTTGAAGAACAAGAAAGTGTTGAAGCTAGGGTCAAGGTCAAATCTCCATTCCTCAAGAATTTTTGGGCTTTGAAAGTAAAGTATGATAGATTTTCATACATGGAATCCTTGCATCCATGGAGCCCCTATGTTTTCCTAATTGAAAAGTAGAATTCCCCAAATTTAGTTATGGTTTTCTTCTAAGTTGTGGGTCTTTGTAAATGTTGATTCAATTGAGTGAATCATGATTGTTTATGCATGAATTGAGTGGATTATATAATTCTATGATGAATTTCCATGTACCCATGCCTAACCCATGTTTCTAAGAAGAAATTAATGTAAATGGGGTTTATGCTGTGAAAGGAGAAATTATGGGTTTAGATGTATTCTTATAGGATTGATAGAGTACATTATGAATTGCTTTGAGATTGAAGCATATGTGATGATTTATGATAAGAATGACTTTGAGAGTGAAGCCTATGTATGAATTGTTGATTGTTGCTGTGATTGTTGTGGAAGGGATTCTTCCCACATGATTTCCTTTATGTATGTATGAATGTGAAATGCTTCCTCACATTGAATGATTCTAGGTTGAAAGGCTTTATCAACTAAAATGAATCTAAGTTAAAATAATATGAAATTGATGAGGCTAGAGGCAATTACCCTTGACCTCTAAATTAGAATAAAATTTGAGGCGAGTACCCATATTCCTTAGAATATAATATGAGGCGATTGCCCATATTCCTTAGTAATGAATAATAGGTGACTACCCTTATTCCATGAAGTTGAACAAGAGGCGACTACCCATGTTCCTATTATGTAAGTTAGACAAGGGGCGACTACCAATGATCCTAAATATGAATTGGGCAAGAGGCGTCTACCCATGTTCCTATTATGTAGGTTGGACAAGGGGCGACTACCCGTGATACCAAAGTAAGAAGGCTAAGAGGCGACTACCCATGATTCTTTATAGTTAGGCAAGTGGCGATTCCCCATGTCTTTAAAATTTAGCTATAAGATGTAAAATGTAATGATGAATAATTATCTTGGATTGTTGCCTGTGTTGCCTTCCATGATGAGTAAGACTAGAGGCAGTTACCCAAGTCTTGTCTAAGTATGAATTGAGGTTACTTCAAGAAGTACTCCTCACATGTTATGATGATTTATTATGTGCATTTATTATGCTTTTTGACTTTTGTTGTCCAATGCTTATGTTTATGTTGTTTATGCAAGCTTTCATATTTAGTACATTCTTGTACTAACACATACTCTTGCCTACATTTCTTATCCAAATATAGGGTTCGACGATCTCGATTCTCATCCCAGTGGCTAGGATCTTTCCTAGAGGCAAGGTTGAATATTTGTGAGTCCTCATAACATTCGAAGATTTGGCCACTATTTCCTTATGTTCTTTTATTTTAGCATTTGAACATTGTTGTATGGTTTTTGTCCAAAGATTCTATTGTATTAGATGGTTTTTGAGACAAATGTATTAGAATTCTGCTTTTGAAATGCAAACTTTGATTGTGTTGAAAATGTTTTAAATTCTCGTGAATTTCTATTATCTTGACTATGAAAGCTACGTGGCATGTATGAGGTCTCTCTGGGTCTTGTATGCCATGTTACATCTAGGGGGTACCCCTGGGTCATGACAAACTTGGTAATCAGAGCAGAAGTTTTAGAATGGTTCTATGATGTCTGAAAACCACGTCAAGTAAAGTCTTGTTCATAAGTGTGAAGCGCGCCACATTTATGAATGAGAGACTACAAGATATTTAGGAAACTTCACTTCTTTCTTCACTTTAAGTCGTGTGATAGAGTTTGACTCTATAATGTTTCCCTCCTAATCCTTATCTGATGAGGATATGACTACTCAAAGAGCTTTTTCTAGAAGGAATGAGGGAGAGAATGAGAGTCAAGAAGATCCCCCTCAAGCTCTGATTGACCCTTTGGCCGAGAAAGTGACTAATGCAGAGTTTAGGACTGCTTTTCAATTATTGGCTCAAGCCGTGACGGCCCAAGCCAATAGGGAGGTGGTACCTATGAACCCAAATGTGGATACGACGGCATCTAGAGTGAGAGACTTCAGTAGGATGAATTCTTTGGAATTCTATGGTTTTAAGGTTGAGGAAGATCTTCAAGTGTTTATTGATGAGGTTTATAAGGTATTGGATATTATGGGAGTGACGCCGGTGGAGAAGGCAAATTTGACCGCTTATCAACTTAAGGGTGTTACTCAAATTTGGTTCAACCAATGGAAGGAAGCAAGACCGGAAGATGCGGGTCTCATAGAATGGGAAAGGTTCAACTCCGCTTTCCTTGATAGGTTCTTTCCTCTTGAGATGAGGGAGGCTAAGGTGCTTGATTTTATCAATCTTCGATAAGGGAACATGAGTGTTAAAGAATATGCTTTGAGATTCACATAATTGTCGAAGTGTGCTTCCTCTATAGTAGCAGACTCTAGGGCTAGAATGAGCAAGTTTGTTTTGGGTGTGTCCAAATTGGTTGTGAAAGAATGTTGTACTGCTATGCTTGTCCATGACATTGATATTTCTTGCCTTATGGTTCATGCTCAACAAATTGAGGACGAAAAACTTAAGGAGAAGTCTAGGGAACTAAAGAGGGCAAGAGTTGATGATGGTAACTCTTGATACTCTTGGTCTGATGAACGTGGTTGTTCATGTTTTTGACAAAGGTTTTCCAAGAAAGGTTTTTCTAATGCTCCTACAAGATTCAACAATCAGAGGGTGTCTAACGCAAGCCTCAAGGAGGAAATGATAGTGGGTCTCTATTGCCTACTTGTGCTAAGTGTGGAAGAAAGCATGAGGGAAAATGTCTAGCGGGTTCCAATGCTTGCTTTGGTTGTGGTAAGATGGACCACAAGATAAGAAATTGTCCTTCAGTTGCTAAGAATGAAGGAGATAATCCTCATAGGACTCAACTCTATCCTTCATCCGATCCAAGTGGTTCGGGTTCAAATGCTCCTAAGCAAAATGTGTTTTATGCACTTCAGAATCGTGGTGAACAAGAGGGTTCTCCCGATGTGGTTACCAGTATGTTGAAAGTTTTCCAACTTGATGGTTATGCTTTACTTTATCCCGGTGCTACCTTGTCTTTTGTGATGCCATATGTGGCTATGAGGTTTGATGTTCTCTAAGATGTGTTGTTAGATCCCTTTTTTGTCGTTACCCCGTTGGTAATTCTGTTGTGGCTAAGAGGGTCTATATAATATGTCTCATTTCCTTATCCCATAGAGTTACTCTTGTAGATTTGGTAGAGCTTGATATGATAGCTTTTGATTTTATCCTTGGTGTGGATTGGTTGCACTCTTGTTATGCTTCTATTAATTGTAGAACCCGTGTAGTCAAGTTTCAGTTTCCGAATGAGCATATCCTAGAATGGAAGGGGGGGAATTCTATGCCTAAGGGTCAGTTTGTTTCTTTTCTCAAAATTTAGAAAGATGATTTCTAAGGGTTGCATTTACCATTTAGTTAGGGTGATGGATGTAGATTCCTAAACCTCTACTCTTGAGTCGGTCCCCATTGTGAATGAGTTTCCGTAAGTGTTCCTAGATGATTTACCTAGTATTTCTCCCGAAAGGGAAATAGAATTTAGTATTGACCTTCTCCCAGATACGCAACCTATTTTTATTCCTCCTTATAGAATGGCTCTGGCAGAACTTAAGGAATTGAAAGATCAATTGAAAGACTTGTTGGATAAGGGTTTCATCCGACCGAGTATCTCTCCATGGGGTGCTCTGATGTTGTTTGTTAGAAAGAAAGACTGTTCTCTCAGATTGTGTATAGACTATGAGCAATTAAATAAGGTAACAGTTAAGAATAAGTATCATCTTCCAAGGATATATGACTTGTTTGACCAACTCTAAGGAGCGAGTTGCTTTTCTAAAATTGACCTCCGATCGGGTTATCAACACTTGAGGGTGAAGGAAGATGACATTCCGAAAATGACTTTTAGAACCCGATACAGACATTTTGAGTTTCTGGTAATGTCCTTTGGTTTGACTAATGCTTCGGCAGTATTTATGGATTTGATGAATAGGGTGTTTAGACAATCCCTTGATACGTTCGTGATTGTGTTCATTGATGATATATTGATTTATTCGAGAAGTGGGGATGATCACATTAATCATTTGAGGATTGTGTTGCAAATCCTCAAGGAATGACAACTCTTTGAAAAGTTTAGCAAATGCGAGTTTTGGCTAAGGTCTGTGGCTTTTCTAGGTCACATTTCTCAAGTAAGGGTATTGAGACGGATCCTATTAAAACAGATGCGTTCAAGAGTTGGCCTAGACCTCTCTCCCCTTCGGATATTAGAAGTTTCTTGGGTTTAGCTGGTTACTATAGAAGGTTTGTTGAGGGGTGTTCTACGATTGCCTCTCCATTGACAACCTTGACTCAAAAGAATGCTAAGTTTATATGGTCTGAAGCTTGTGAGAAGAGTTTTCAAGAATTAAAAGATAGACTTACTTCCGCTCGGGTGTTGACTCTACCGGAAGAGACAAATGGTTTTGTGGTTTATTGTGATGCTTGTAGAATTGGGTTAGGATGTGTGCTTATGCAAAATGGGAAAGTTATTACATATGATTCAAGGCAACTTAAGATTCATGAGAAAAATTATCCTACCCTTGACCTTGAATTAGCGGCGATTGTTTTTTCCCTAAAAAGATTTGGAGGCATTATTTGTATGGTGTTCATGTTGATGTTTTTACCGACCACAAGAGTTTGCAATATGTGTTTAACAAAAAGGATCTAAATCTTCGCCAAAGAAGGTGACTTGAGTTATTGAAAGATTATGAGTGTTCTCTATCACCCGGTAAGGCGAATGTGGTTGCGGATTCCCTTAGCCGATTATCTATGGGTAGTGTTGCTCATATTGAAGAAGATAGAAAAGAGTTGGTTTGAGATGTTCATCAATTGGCCCGGTTGGGCGTTCAGTTAGTATACTCTACCAAGGGTGGTGCTATGGTTCACAACGGTTTCGAATAATTTTCTATGATGGATGTGAAATCCAAGCAATGTCTTGATCCGACCTTAGTGGAATTGAAAGAAAGGTGCTTAGAAAGTCCGTTGAGGCTTTCTCCCAAGGGGCAGATAATATACCTAGATATCAAGGTTGTTTGTGTGTTCATAATGTTGATGACTTAAGGGAACAAATCTTGTCAGAAGCCCATAGTTCTCGGTATTCCATTCACCCGGGAGCCACCAAGATGTACCGTGATTTGTGGGAGATCTATTGGTGGAATGGGATGAAGAAGGATATTGCGGAGTTTGTGGCTAGATGTCCTAATTGCCAACAAGTGAAAGTTGAGCATCAGAAACCAGGAGATTTGTCCCAAGACATTAGTACTCCTACTTGGAAGTGGGAAGATTTGAATATAGACTTCATAGTAGGGTTGCCACGTACTCCGCGACAATATGATTCGATTTGGGTTATAGTAGACCGAATGACGAAATCGGCTCATTTCATTCCCTTCAAGATTTCTTATATGGCAGAGGACTATGCCAAGTTGTATTTGATTGATATGGTAAGGTTGCATGGAGTTCCCTTGTCCATTATCTCTGATAGAGGTACCTAATTCACTTCTCAGTTTTTGGAAATCTTTCCAAAAGGGCCTTGGTACTCATGTTAAGCTTAGCACGACCTTTCATCCCCAAACCGATGGGAAAGCGAAGCGTATGATCCAAACTTTGGAAGATATATTAAGAGCTTGTGTGATTGACTTCAAGGGTAATTGGGATGATCATTTGTCTTTGATTGAATTTCCCTATAACAATAGCTATCACTCAAGTATTGGTATGACTCCATTTGAGGCATTGTATGGTAGGAGGTTTAGATCTCCTATAGGATGGTTTGAGGTGGGTGAAGTAGCCCTAATAGGTCCCTAATTGGTATATGAAGCTATAGAGAAAGTTCAATTTATTAGAGAGAGGTTTTGAATGACCTAAAGTCGACAAAAGGCATATGCTGATGTTAGAAGAAGAGATCTTGAATTTGATGTTCATGATTGGGTTTACTTGAAAATCTCACCCATGAAGGGTGTAATGAGGTTTAGTAAGAAAGGGAAGCTTAGTCCCCATTTTGTAGGCCCATATCAGATTTTGAGACATGTTGGTAAGGTTGATATGAACTTGAATTGCCTAATGAGTTGGCATCGATGCATCCGGTTTTCCATGTCTCTATGTTAAAGCAATGTGTTGGAGATTCGACATCTATAGTTCCCATAGAAGGTTTGGGAGTTAAGGAGATTCTTTCTTATGAAGAAGTTCTGGTTGAGACTTTAGAGCGACAAGTTAAGAAATTGAGGAACAAAGAAGTTGCTTCCGTAAAAGTGTTATGGAGGAATCATTTAGTTGAGGGTGCTACTTGGGAGGCCGAGGCCGATATGATGTCCCGATATCCTCATCTTTTTCCTTCTACTCCTACTCTAGCTTGAGGTATTGAATTCCTAATGGTTTAATATTTTGGTGTCATGTGTGTTTTAGATATTCCCATGATTTCCTTATTATGCATGTTCATGAAAAACTTATGTTTTGAGAAAATGAGTCAACTTGATTGATTTCTACATGTTTATGTGCATCTTAGTATGAATTGCATATAGACCATATGATATGATGTTTTGAACATGTTTTAGCTTGGAGTTGAGATTTCCTCCTTGGATATGTGCATTTATGTGATTGCATGCATGATTGGCTACTAGTTTTGTGTAACACCCCAGATTCAAAAAAGGATAAATTGCAGATTTTTAGAAGTTGCAGGTGCCACCAACGGAGGCCACATATGGACCGTAGGTGGGGTCTGTGGTTGGTAACCTCAACTCCTCCAGAAATTTTCCAGAAAAGGCATGACCCACGACGGGACGTGGGATCACGGTCCGTGGATCATGACCCTCAGCACCCCTCTCTGACAGCCAATCGAAGACTGACAAGACAAACCGTCAGTCAGGCCCGTCCTTGGTCCCGACAGCTTTTAAGTTAAGGTTGTTTTGGTGTTTTCCCCTATGCGTTGAACACCTAAACTACGTCGCTTAACCCTTAAAATACGTCATTTGGTCAGTTTAAACCTAGTAACTTAATCAGATTTTTCCCAAATCAATTCATTCTCCAAAATTCGCTAAACTAGAGAAAAAAATAGAAGAAACAGTCGACCAATCCCTCTCCAAGAATGCAACAAGTTTTCTTCAGTTTCAGCCCCATAATCGAAAGGTTTCTTAGTTAAATTCATTGCCAGGTATGTGGGATTTCACTAATGGGTTCCTTTCTCCCATTAGGTCCCTAAAATTCTGTCACATTCTTGATTCCCTACATATTGTTCAGACCTAGGGTTTCTTAAACTTTAGAAAATAGTTGTGATTTAGCTGTTGTAGTGCTCTTACTCAGATTATCATGTTTCTTAACATTGTTTCTTAGTTCCTTGCATGAAACTCAGAACCCTAATTGTTTAGATTTGTTTAGTACATGAATTACACTATCTAGGACATATAAACAGATATACATGCCTCAGATTTCAAATATTTCATTATCAGTACTTAAATGTTGCATTTTCAATTAGAATGTCAGAATATTGAGTTATCTAGTATATTTCAGTTATGTTGTATTGTACACATTTCCAATTGGGAGTAGGCTTAACACCGAGTTGGACTAGGGTTCAGTTACCCTCATAGTCCCAGAACTACATGCCCCCATAGGTTTATAAGTCCCCTCTGTGGGCATCAGATTTAGTGATCACGCCAGTCATGCCTTTATACCCTGGCAAGGTATATTGGGTCCTCTCGATGAGGCGTATACATCGGACTCCATGTTTAGCTCACATAGTTTTATGTTGGTTAGTAGTAGCTCCCACAGTCAGACTCTAGTGCATTTGACCAAGTTTCCAGCTATAATTCAGTATTCAGTTTCAGCATGTTATGTACTTGGTCATTGCATTCTATTTAATTCATTTCTATATATTTCAGTATCTTCATCATGTTTACATTATATCATTGCTCAGTATGCTTTGTTCAGCTTATATGTTTGTTCAACTTTATCCTATCCTTCATGCTCTGTACCTTTCAAGTGCTGACGAATACTCTGTGCTACATCTTTTCGTGATGTAGTTTCAGGTCCTCAGCATTTAGATCACGCATAGATCGGTTCCCAATCCACATTCAGCAGCATTAGTGGTGAGTCCTCATACTTCGAGGACAATAGACATGTTTTCATATTTTAGTCTTTCATTTAAGTTTTAGGTTTGCTAGAGTTAGCTAGGGGCATGTCCTAGCACCTCTAGTCAGTTAGAGGCTTTATTTAGACATAGTTAGATTTAACTTTAGTTTTGAGTGATTGTCCAGTATCACTAACTCTTATTCATTATTTATATATTCAGACCAGTATTAGGTATTCCCTATCATTCAGTTTATCTTATGTTTTAAGCTTTCACATAGTATCTTTTGTTCAGTTGTTTAAGTATGCTTATGATATGTCAGCTCAGGGTTAGCTTGGGGTCACTCGTGGTCCTAGGTCCTGTGTTTACGTCAAGGGGGTAGCCTCGGGGCGTGATCAGAGCAATAGGTTTAAGAGTCCTAGGATGTCTGAAAAGCCACACTAAGTAGAGTCCTTTTCATGGGTGTGAAGTGCACCACATCTAATGAGAGGGAGGCTGTGAAGTGTTTTAGAAAAACTTCACTTTCTTTGCTACTCTTATCGTGCGTGAGGTATGATCCAACTTCTCATTTCTAATCCATTGTTATGCGTTTCAGATTATGCCTCCTCGTAGAGCTTACACAAGGAATGCCAATACCCACAATGCTAACACAGTTCCTTCAGTCCCAGACCATGAGGTTTCAAATGCAGTGTTTTGGAATGCTATCTAACTTTTGGCTCAGAGTGTGGCAAATCAGAACAATCAACAGGTTCCAGTACCTACTAATGCTACTGGTGGATCAGTGGTAGCTAGGGTCCGAGATTTTGTTAGGATTAATTTTCTTGAGTTTCTAGGGTTGCAGGTTGGTGAGGTCCCACAGAAATTTATTGATGAAGTCAAGAAATTATTTGGAGTGATGTCGGTGACTCGCAATGATATGGTAGAGTTGGCGTCCTACCAGCTTAAGGATGTGGCTCACATATGGTTCACGCAATGGAAGGAAAATAGGGGGGAGAATGTTGCTCCTGTGACTTGGGAATGTTTTACCAGAGCTTTTCAAGACATGTTCTTCCCAAGAGAGTTGAGGGAGACTAAGGCTCATGAATTTATGAATTTGAGACAAGGTTCAATGTCAGTCCAAGAGTACGGACTTAAGTTCACCCAGCTCTCCAGGTATGCTCCACATATGGTTACCGATCCCAGGGCACAAATGAGTAAGTTCCTATTTGGGGTATTTGACTTGGTGAAGACAGATATGTTGTTAGAAGATATGAATATCTCTAAGCTCATAACTTATGCTCAGCAGGTTGAGGTAAATAAGCTTAGAGAACTACCTAAGGACAACAAGAAAGCTAGAACAGGCAACTATGAGTACTCTCAGCAGAAATTAGGTGGTGGAAATCACTCACAGTTTCAGTAGAAATCTTCAGCTCCAGCACCTTCATCAACTAGTGCTCCATCCCTCAGGTTTTGATAGGATCAGAAAGGTAGGGCATCAGGCTTTAAGTCTCAACGGAGTACTTCAGGTAACAAGACCTACCTGACTTGTCCAAAGTGTGGTAAGAACCATCCGAGCGAGTGTCGTGCAGGCAAGGAAGGATGTTTTGGGTGTGATTAGTCTTGTCACAGGTTGAGAGATTACCCTTATTCTAAACAGGGACAAGGAGGTAACAATAAAATGGCTCAGTCTACAGCTCCAGCAGCACCAACAGATCGCCCAACGCAGCAGGGTACTTCATCTGGTACAAGTGGCGGTCAGCGGCAGAACAAGTTGTATGCTTTCCAATGTCACGTCCCAAACTAGAGAAGGCATGACTGTCACTCGACGTCTTGAGCAACCGAGTTAGCAACATAAACATACCAACTGACTCAAACTGAGGGCTTAGAAAGTCGGGCAGCATAACATCTAAAATACTATGACTGGACCGTTAAGGTCATAACCTGAATATCAGTAAGTCATATAGACGAAGGTAGACAAGCCAAAGATAATAAAGTACTAGCTAGCCGATAAGGCTACTATGAAGATATACAAACATACATACATATCTATACATGCCAAGCCTATGTGGCTGGAAACTGGAAGCTGCAGAAAGAAACCCATAATACTGTGTCCACAATAGCCTCTATGAGTGACATAAGCACTGGTCGGGAAAAGCCCCCAATTATACCCAAATTTTACAATAAAAGTAACATCCTATGAAAGCTCCAGGAAGAAGTGGAGCTTACCAACCCACAGCTGAACCCCGAATCCTAACAGAGGGGTCAATTAGAATCCCTACCTGGACCTGCACACACGAAACAAAAATGCGTCCCCAGGCAACGGGACATCAGTACGAATAAAAATGTACTGGTATGTAAGGCAGAAAATAGAATAATAAATAGTTACTGTAAAAAGGGGAATAAAGATACCACCTGAAACAGAAACTAAGGTAGCCACCATGGCTGACATCAAACCTTATATAAATTAAATATGCATGGTATGCTCGCATAATCGTATGTCGTGAATATATATATATATATATATATATATATGCAAATGCATGTCATACCCAACCAAGTGCTAGCAATGGTGGTGCCTTCCGGTAGTGAACCGGGATCATATTCGCCAACTTGTGGCCATCTGTGTCTCATACGTATAAATATAGGCAATAGGCAACATACCTTCCGATTATAGCTCGGAAGTAGAATGCATAGCATGTAATGTCATGGATCCGTAATGCATTTGTTACCTGAATCATGTTGCCAATCTTGGCTCATTGGTACTCTTGTCCTCATAATCTTGTAATCACTTTCGTATCACATGTAAATATCTCGTAAAACTTATATACTTGTAGATTAAACTGGAACACTTAACTTGGATTTAGAATGACAACCTAAACTTGAGGATGTTCATAAAGAGCTTAAAATTCTTCACTTAGTATCTATATATGTTTCCTTAGTGGTTTGTAAAAGAAAGTATTTCAGAAAAACCCGTACTTTAGTAGTTTAAACCTACGATTTATTTTTAAGAGTTTTGGAGATTGACGTTTTATTCTAAAGTTTTCAAAAATATAAATTAGCGAGGAAGGAGGACTGATTTCAAATTCATAGTGTTCATTTCTAATCTTTTTAAGTTACTACACCTAAAGAAGAATAAGAATATGTACACATGGACCTATAGTCAAGAGAATCAACAAAATGACATAAAGACGCCAAATACCCTATCTAATCGAACGAGTGGAATAACAACATATTGGAGTCACAAAAATACACCAGCTGCAATATCAATGCCTTTCACCAAAGATCTTTCTAGTAATAGAGTAGTAAAACAATATTTGACGATTTAGGATTCCAAAATTCGTGCTCAAAGGAAGTACAATGCTTAGCCTTAACATACCTCAATTCTGGGTCTTGTTGTATCAATATGGATTGTAACCCTTCCTTATAGTATGTAATCTACAAAAAATCATGTCACACAACCATTACAGGCAGAATATTAACACGGCAGGGTCAAGGTAGCAATTTAGAGCTCACTAGCAGAGTGATTACCTTGCCAGGCCATTTTTAAATGTATGCTTCATTACCTTCTCTTCTCCAAATTACAACCTCAAATTAATGACATAACATACATTTTTGCAGCAGCTATTAACAAGTGGAGGCCTACGCAATAGTCAACAACAACCAAATAGAGTATGCCTGAACAACAATTAAAACTCGGCGTATCGCCACACCCCTCTTTTCCAACCCAAAATAACCATAACCAAATCCTAACCACGAGTCTTCATACCATTAAAGCCATAAAAAAATATGTATAATACAGTCCTATAATTGTTCAATATAACCATAATGACTTGAACTCGCCGCTTCCAATCATCATCCTATATGTTCATCCTAATTACATTTGGAGTCATGTCTTTCTCTTCATATGCAATAAAAGCTTAAAAGGACAAAACCTAAAATTAAACTTGATGGAGCTTGCAGTACATTAACATGTCTTGTTAATAACAAACAGTCTCCTTAAACACAAGACGTTGAACCAAGAAGTAACAATTTGAAAATTTCAATGCAATAATAGAACCAACATTACACTAATTTATGTTACAATTAAATATCCATCTATACTTCTTCTTCTCTAACAGACTCATATCAACAAGAACCACAGACATACAAAGCATTTACAAAAATATTCCAGCAACAATAATATCAGAAAACACTTCAAAACAGCCCAACATCACGTAACTATCCAAATATGATTTTTCCAGCTGTCTATTCGTGTTCTTGCTTATATAGCATAGCTATAACTTGGACTCACTCAATAAAATGAAGGGTGAGAATTATTACCTCCAAACAGCAGCAACACCACATAAAAAACGAGACTCCTTCACCATGAAGAATCCTTCAAATCACAACCAACGAGGAGGAAAGAAATAACACAATCTCTATGAACGTTCCGAGGGTGAAACCACGTTGAAATCTTGTAAATATTTGCTTGGATGATAGGGGAACCTTTAGAGAGGATTTAGGACTGTTTTATTCTTATTTTGGTCGAAAATAATGAGATAAAACGAAGGAAAATCTGATCTTATAGAGCTAAACCGACATAGGGGCGAGGGACCCACCTTCACGTGCCTGCTTGTGTAGTCTCAGTAAAATCTGAATATGTCTTAACTCTGAAGTCGTATGGACAAATGGTTTAGTGCGTTGGAAAGTAGACTCATAGACCTTCAATTTCATATATTGGGGTTCTTCTAAAGCTTTATAGATTTGGATAAAAGCTCCAAGACATTTAATCCAATTTTCAGAAAATTTATCAAAGAAACTTACTCTAACTTTTGCCAACTTCTTATTTCTCAACTTGCTTGACTTCAAAACTTAACTTACGATCATTGGGTGAATATATCACCTTATAAAACATCCTTATTAGCATATAAGATACTCTTTGTCTTATCCCCAAAGGTACCGGTTAACTTAAGCGTTTTGAACGGGCGGGGTATTAGAATAGACATTAACGTTAGTCTAATTCTTTGAGTTTTTGTATTTTTTTTTACCTCCCCTTTGCAACCTTATTCTCCTGAAATGATACACCAAGTCATATAAGCCTCATACACTCATTTAATGATACACATATTATGCAAAAGAACCACGGGGTCTCACATCCAGGCTAGCCAGGATCAGGAAGATTCTCCTGATGTGGTTACTGGTACGTTACTAGCCTTTCGTTTAGATGTTTATGCTTTATTAGATCCAGGGGATACTCTTTCCTTTGTAACTCCATATATAGCAGTCAACTTTAGTGTCAGTCTAGAAACTCTCTCAGAACCCTTCTCAGTCTCTACTCCAGTTGGTGACCCAGTTATAGCTAGACAGGTATACAAAAATTGCCCTGTCACAGTCTCTCAGAAAGTCACCTCTGCAAATCTTGTAGAGTTAGAAATGGCAGACTTTGATATCATTCTAGGCATGGATTAGTTACATTCCTGTTATGCCTCAGTCTATTGTAGAACTAGGATCATTCATTTTTAGTTTCCAAACGAGCCAGTCTTAGAATGGAAGAGTGGTAGCTTAGTGCCTATGGGTTGATTTATCTCTTACCTTAAGGCCAGAAAAATGATCTTTAAAGGGTACATCTATCATCTTGTTTCGGTAAAGGATTCAAGCTCCAAAACCCCAACTCTTGAGTCAGTCCCACTAGTAAATGAGTTTCCAGAAGTGTTTCCAGAAGATCTTCCCGGAGTTCCTCTCGAAAGGGAAATCAACTTTAGAATAGATCTCCTTTCAAATACCCAGCCTATTTCGATTCCCCCTTAAATAATGGCTCCACCAGAGCTTAAGGAATTGAAGGAGTAGTTGAAAGACCTTCAAGATAAGAGCTTCATCAGACCTAGTATCTTTCCATGGGGTGCTCTAGTGTTATTCATGAAAATAAAATATGGTTCTCTCAGGATGTACATTGACTATCGGCAGTTGAATAAAGTCACAATCAAGAATAGTTACCCTATCCCCAGGATTGATGACTTGTTCGACCTACTTCAGGGTGATAATCATTTTTCGAAGATAGACCTCAGATCCGGTTATCACCAGCTCATAGTCAGAGATAGTGAAACCCCGAAAACAACCTTTTGAACTTGGTATGGTCTTTATGAATTTGTAGTTATGTCATTTGGACTAACCAATGCTCCTGCAGCTTTCATGGATTTAATGAACAAGGTGTTCAAAGAGTATTTGGACTTGTTCATTATCGTCTTTATTGATAATATCCTCATTTACTCTAGGAATGAGGAGGAAGATACAACTCATCTGAGAGCTATTCTGCAAACTCTCAAAGATCGTCAGCTATTCGCTAAGTTTAGCAAATGTGAGTTTTGGTTACAATCAGTTGCTTTCTTTGGTCATATAGTGTCTAGCGAAGGGATCTGAGTGGAATATAAAAAAATAGAGGTAGTGAAACAATGACCCAGACCCACCTCTCCAACAAATATCAAAAGTTTCTTGGGTTTGGCTTGTTATTACAGGAGATTTATTGAAGGATTTTCATCCATAGCTTCCCCATTGACCAAGTTAACTCAGAAGAAAGTCAAGTTTCAGTGGTCAGATGAGTGTGAGAAGAGCTTCTCAGAACTGAAAAGTAGGTTGACTACAACTCCCGTGTTGACTCTACTAGTGGGTTAAGACAGTTATGTGATCTATTGCGATGCATCTAGAGTCGGCCTAGGTTGTGTGTTGATGCAGTGAGGTAAGGTTATAGCTTATGCTTCTAGACAACTTAAGGTACATGAGAAGAACTACCCAACTCATGACCTCGAGCTTGCAGCCGTAGTATTTTCCCTAAAGATTTGGAGACATTACTTGTATGGTGTGCACGTAGATGTGTTCACAGATAATAAGAACCTCCAGTTTGTGTTCACCTAGAAATAGTTTAATCTTTGCTAGAGGAGATGGCTTGAATTCCTTAAGGACTATGACATGAATGTGCTTTACCATCCTGGTAAGTCCAATGTAGTAGCCGATGCTCTTAGCAGACTATCTATGGGTAGTGTAGCACATGTTGAGGAAAAAAGGAAGGAGTTAGCAAAAGATGTTCACCACCTTGCTCGCTTAGTAGGTGGTCTTACGGACATGTCAGATGGTGGTGTGATAGTCCAGAATAGATCATAATCTTCATTGATAGTGGAGGTTAAGGAAAAACAAGATAGTGATCCTATATTGCTTCAGTTGAAGGGTGCAGTTCATTAGCAGAAAGTTGAGGCTTTCTCCCAAGGGGGAGATGGTGTGCTTCGCTACCAGGGTCGCTTATGTGTTCCCTAAGGTGGGTGAGTTGAGGCAATATATCCTTATAGAATCCCATAACTCCAGGTATTCTATTAATCCTCGTACCACAAATATGTACCGTGATATGCGGGAAGTCTTTTGGTGGAATGGCATAAAGAGGGATATAAAAGATTTTGTGGCTAAGTGCCCTAATTGTCAACAAGTTAAGGTAGAACATCATAAACCTGGATGTATGACTCAAGAGATTAACATTCCTACATGGAAGTGGGAGGTGATAAACATGGACTTCATTATAGGTTTACCTCGTACTTGAAGGCAGCATGACTCCATTTAGGTGATAGTAGACAGAGTTACTAAGTCCGCTCACTTCTTGGCTGTCAAGACTATAGATTCAGCGGAGGATTACACTAAAATCTACATTAATGAGATAGTCAGGTTACATGGAGTCCCCTTGTCTATCATTTCAGATAGAGTCCCTCAGTTTACCTCTCATTTCTGGAAGTCATTTCAGAAAGGTCTTGGTACTCAGGTAAATATCAGCACAATAATTCATTCACAGACGGATGGTCAGGCAGAGCGTACCATTCAGACTTTAGAGGACATGTTGAGAGCTTGCGTGATTGATTTCAAGAGAAGTTGGGATGATCACTTACCTCTCATAGCGTTCGCCTACAATAATAACTATTATTCCAGTATTCAGATGGCCCCTTATGAGGCATTATATGGGCATAGGTGCAAATCTCCAGTTGGTTGGTATGAAGTAGCTGAAGCAGCCTTGATTGGGCCAGATTCGGTTCATGATACTATGAAAAAAGTTCAATTCATCAGAGATAGACTTAGGACCGCTCAGAGTCGTCAGAAGTCCTATGATGATGTAAGGAGAACAGACTTAGAGTTTGAGATTAATGATCGGGTGTTCCTGAAAGTGTCGCCTATGAAGGGGGTGATGAGATTTGGCAAGAAAGGGAAGCTCAGTCCCAGATATGTAGGTCTTTATAGAATCTTGAAAAGGGTTGGTAAAGTGGCTTATGAGTTAGAATTGCCAGCAAAAATAGAATCAGTCTATCAAGTCTTTCACATTTCCTTATTGAAGAAGTGTGTGGGTGATCCAGTATCTTGTTCCTTCAGTTGTTCTTGCATTTTCAGCATATTTGTATGTTCTTAGAACTCCTTTCAGTTTCTAATACCAAGTGGTAGTGCGAGATAATGTAACACCCAAGATTCGAAAAAAGGCTTTTGTGGCGGATGTGAAGGCCAAGAAAGGTCTTGATCTAAATTTGGTTGAATTGAAAGAAGCGGTGCATAAGAAGTTCGTTGAAGCTTTCTCCCAAGGGGGAGATGGTGTGCTCAAATATCAAGGTCGTTTGTGAGTTCCTAATATTGATGACTTGAGGGAACAAATCTTGACAGAAACCCATAGTTCTCGGTGTTCTATTCATCCGGGAGCCACCAAGATGTACCTTGATTTGCGGGAGATCTATTGGTGGAATGGGATGAAGAATGATATTGCAAAATTTATGGCTAAGTGTCCTAATTGCCAACAAGTGAAAGTTGAGCATCAAAAACTGGGAGGTATGTCCCAAGACATTGGTATTCCTACTTGGAAGTGGGAAGATTTAAATATGGACTTCATAGTAGGGCTGTCTCGTACTCAGTGACAACATGACTCGATTTGGGTTATAGTAGATCGAATGACGAAATTGGCCCATTTTATTCCCGTCAAGGTTGCCTATTCAACAGAAGATTATGCCAAGTTGTACTTGAGAGAAATATTAAGGTTGCATGGAGTGCCCTTGTCCATTATTTCCGATCGTGGTACCCAATTTACTTCTCAATTTTGGAAATCTTTCCAAAAAGGGTCTTGGTAATCGTGTTAAGCTTAGTACGACCTTTCATCCCCAAATCGATGGGCAAGCGAGTGTTCTATCCAAACTTTGGAAGATATGTTAAGAGCTTGTGTGATTACTTTAAGGGTAATTGGGATGACCATTTGCCATTGATTGTGTTTGCCTACAACAATAGCTATCACTTGAGTATTGGTATGGCTCTATTTGAGGAATTGTATGGTAGGAGGTGTAGATCTCCTATAGGTTGGTTTAAGGTGAGTGAAGTTGCCTTGATAGATCCCGAGTTAGTTCATGAGGCTATAGACAAGGTTTGACTTATTAGAGAAAGGTTGAAAATGGCTCAAAGTCGAAGAAAGTCATAAGCCGATGTTAGAATAAGAGATCTCAATTTTGATGTTCATGATTGGGTTTACTTAAAAATCTCGCCCATGAAGGGTGTAATGAGGTTTGGTAAGAAAGGGAATCTTAGTCCCTGTTTTGTAGGCCCCTACTGAATTCTGAGACGTGTTGGTAAGGTTGCTTATGAGCTTGAGTTGCCAAATGAGTTGTCATCGGTGCATCCAATTTTCCATGTCTCTATGTTGAAGAAATGTATTTGTGATCTGACATCAGTAGTTTCCTTAGAAGGTTTGGGAGTTAAAGAGAATCTTTCTTATGAAGAGGTTCCGATTGAGATTTTAGACCGGCAAGTCAATAAGTTGAGAGATAAAGAAGTTGCTTCTGTGAAAGTGTTATGGAGGAATCATTTAATATAGGGCGCCACTTGGGAGGCCGAGGCCGATATGATGTGCCGATATCCTCATCTATTTCCTTCTACTCCTACTCTAGCTTAAGGTAATGAGGTCCTCATAGTTTATTCTCTTTTTGGAAGTCATGAGTATGATGTATTTCCATGATTTCCTTATGTTATGCATGTTCATGAAAAGTTAAGTTTTGAGAAAATGAGTCAAATTGTTGATTTTCCTCATGTTGTTGTGCATTGAGTATGAGTTGCCGATAGACTTCATGAGATGATTTTTTGAACATGCATTAAATATGCTATTGAATATGAATTGCATAAAGGCTCCATGTGATTGTGTTGATCATGATTTTAGCTTGGAGAAGGTAGTTCCTCCTTGAACATGAGAAGTATTGAAATTTCATGCATGTTGGGTTGTTAGATTTAGTTCCTACTTCATTATGATGCATTGAGTATGTTTAGCTTGGAGTCAATGTTTCCTCCTTTGTTATGTGCATTTTGATGAGTTGCATGTATGATGGGCTTCTAGTCTTGAGTCTTTTCGTTTAAAGATATGTCTAGAATCTCATTCGAGGACGAATGGTCCCAAGGGGGAGATAATGTAACCCCCTGGATTAGAGCTAGGGCTAAGTAGCCACTTTTCAGAAATTCAGGTGCCAGCCACGAAGGCCAACCACGACCGTGGATGGAACCACAGACCGAAGGTCTGGTCTATTGACTGGTCAACCCAAATTTCTTAGGGGCCACAAACCAAGGCCTGATCAACGGACCGTTGGTCAGAACACGGTCTGTGGTAAGGGGTCCGTAGGTCAAGGCCCCAAATCCCCAAATTCTTTGAATCTAACAATGGTCCACCAGGACGGGCTGTAGGTCAGACCACGGTCCATCGACTGGGGTCTGTTGGTGGTCAACTGACAGTTATTTTCAGGGGCAGTTGGGTCTTTTTTCTAATTAATTAATTAATTCCTATACTATGTCATTTTGCCTATGTTTAGAACTCCTATATAAGTCGTTTTACCCCCAAATTTCCCAATAGAAATCATTCTCTCCAAACTCACCCAAAAAGAAGAACTCTCAAATAATTCTCTCTCTAGAAATTTGAAGAAAAAGAAGGATTCAACCAGGGTTTCAAGCTAAGGTCTCAATTCCTCCATTGAAGATAAGCATTTGGACTTGAGGTATGATAGTTTTCATCCATAGATCTCTTTCATCCATGGAGTTCCCAAATTCCTCTAGTTTCAAAGGTAGAAATCCCCAATTGAGTTAGGATTTTCTTCAATTACCATGGGTTCTTTGATTTAAATGATTGAATTATGATCTCTTATGCATGAATTGATGATTTACTATGATTTAATAATGATTTCCCCATGAACCCATGTAAATCGCATATTTTCCAATTATGATGCTATGATGTGGGTCTTTGTTTATGAAAGAGGAGTTTTATGAAATAAAGCATGAAGTGATAGAATCATATGAATTTATGATGAAATCCCTATCAAATCCTTGATTTCTAGATATGGTGATTGAAAGTAGGCTTTGAACCTTGAAAGGGCAAAGTATGAGATTATGCATGTTATTATGAAACCTATGTAAATGTTTTAAGGATTCTTTGAGAGTAAAGTATCAATGATGACGTTTTTGTTGTGTTTTTGAAAGGACATTCTCATAATCACATACAAACATGATTGTGAAAGGTTTTCTCACATAATAAGGATTCTAAGGTTGAAAGGTTTTCTTACCTAAATGAATCAAAGACAAGGAGCTATCCTAATGAAACTAGCTTGGATTGGTTGCCCTAGGGTACCTTTCCATGAATGATAAGAACAAGTAAGAAATGACTATTCTGTGGGAATTATGCTTAGCACCGAGTGGATATTGATGTGAGATGGAAGATGTCCCGTTAGTAGAGGTCGGGTTTCTAGAAGCAATCTCTTAAGATGGAAGCTCTCCGGTTAGTAGAGGCCAGATTTCTAGTAGCAATCTACTTATTCCTTAAACTACGAGCCCCCGTAGGATGATTAGCTAGTGGATCCACTTAAGCTAGAAGTTCATGGTTCTACCTTCGGCAAGTAGGACAACCTTTTTCAGTGTGGGAGACACCGGGGATCATGTTATAGCTCACATGGTCTCTATGTCAGTTAAGGATCATCACCCGCATTAAAAATGGACTAAGGTTACTTCAAGAACTATCGCATATGAGTTCAAAGGTTTTAAAGATGATGTTAGCTTGCATTGACCATGTTTTATGAAGTATCTTTCTAACTTCTTTTATATCATGTTTTAGCTTGTTCAATTGCATGTCAGGAAATGAAATGTCCCTTTTAGCATGTTTTAAATGTTTTATGCATGGCTATCATACATGGTACATTGTTTTGTACTAACGCATATTCTTGCCTACATTTTTTCCCAAATGTAGGGTCCAATGGTCAGGGTCATCAGTTTCGTGGCTAGAGGTTGAATTGAGATATTTTTGAATATTTGGTGAGTCCTCATGCTTCGAGGATGGATTTTTATTGTATTCAGTTTCTTTCATGTATTTCTCTTTTGGACATGATGTATGGGCTAGGCCCAATTTCACTCTATTGTATTAAATGGCTATGATGAGACAAGATGTCTAGACTTTTGCTTTTCTTTATAAAATGTTTGGACTTTGAAATATTGTTTTTTTTTACTCTTATTGTTCTATTTCTTATGTTATGAGAGCTAAGTGGCTTGTATGGAGTCCTTTGGGGTTCTATGCGCTATGTTACATCTAGGGGGTACCCCTGGGTCGTGACACACGACCAACAAGATGGCTTATGGTAGGGACCACGGGTTGTGGTGATGATCGTGAAGGGCTAGGCACTGTGCATGCCAAGGCAGCCTCCTCCCACGAGCCACTTGACGGCTCGTGGAGGTGGACGTGTGGGGATGTTGAGTTTAAGGGTGGCAAGCCAAGCCACAGGTCAAGGACCACGGCTTGTGAGAGCCTTGACGGCTCATGGAGCCTGGCGTGGAGTGGTTAAATCGACTGTAAGTTTAGGGGCTTTTGTGTCTTTTTTGGTTTTCTTTAAATTAATATTATGTCATTTTACCCAAGCCTAGGACCCCCATATAAATGATTTTAATCCCAAAACTCACCCATTCAAGTCATTCTGTCAAATTCACAAAAAGAATTAGGTTTTTCCTCTCCACAATATTTCTCTCTCTAGAACTTGAAGAAGAAGAAAAGGTTGAAGCTAGGGTCAAGGTTAAGTCTCCATTCCTAACGAATTTGTGGGGTTTGATAGTAAGGTATGATAGCTTTTCATCCATGGAATCCTTGCATCCATGTAGCCCCTAAGTTCTCCCAATTGAAAAGTAGAATTCCCCAATTTGAGTTAGGGTTTTCTTCTAAGTTGTGGGTCTTTGTAAATGTTGATTCAATTGAGTTAATCATGATTGTTTATGCATGAATTGATTGGATTCTATACTTTTATGATGAATTTCCATGTACCCATGCCTAACCCATGTTTCTAAGAAGAAATTGATGCAAATGGGTTTTATGCTATGAAAGGAGAAATTATGGGTTTAGATGTATTCTTATAGGATTGATAAGGTACATTATGAATTGCTTTGAGATTGAAGCATATGTGATGATTTATGATAAGAATAGCTTTGAGAGTGAAGCCTATGTATGAATTGTTGATTGTTGATGTGATTGTTGTGGAATGGATTCTTCCCACATGATTTCCTTTATGTATGTATGAATGTGAAAGGCTTTCTCACATTGAATGATTCTAGATTGAAAGGCTTTCTCACCTAAAATGAATCTAAGTTAAAAGAATATGAAATTGATGAGACTAGAGGCAATTACCCATGACCTCTAAGTTAGAATAGAATATGAGGTGAGTGCCCATATTCCTTAGAATAGAATATGAGGTGATTACCCATATTCCTTAGAAATGAATAAGAGGCGACTACCCTTATTCCATGAAGTTGAACAAGAGGTGACTACCCATGTTCCTATTATGTAAGTTGGACAAGGGGCGACTACACATGATCCAAAAGTAAGAAGATAAGAGGTGACTATCCATTATCCTTTATAGTTAGGCAAGCGGCGATTCCCCATGTCTTTAAAAGTAAGCTATAAGATGTAAAATGTAATGATGAATGATTAGCTTGGATTGTTGCTTGTGTTGCCTTCCATGATGAGTAAAACTAAAGGTGGTTACCCAAGTCATGGCTAATTATGAATTGAGGTTACTTCAAGAAGTACTCCTCCCATGTTATGATGATTTATTATGTGCATTGATTGTGCTTTATGACTTATGTTACCTAATGCTTATGTTTATGTTGTTCATGCAAGCTAACATATTTAGTACATTCTTGTACTAACGCATACTCTTGCCTACATTTCTTATCCAAGTGTAGGGTCCGATGACCTCAATTCTCATCCCCGTGGCTAGGATCTTTAGTAGATGCAAGGTTGAAGATTGGTGAGTCCTCATAGCATTCAAGGATTTGGCCAATATTTCCTTGTGTTCTTTTATTTTAGTATTTGAACATTGTTGTATGGGTTGTGTCCCAAGATTATATTGTATTAGATGGTTTTTTTGAGACAAGTGTATTAGACTTCCGCTTTTGAAATGCAAACTTTGATTGTGTTGAAAATGTTTTAAATTCTCATGAATTTCTATTATCTTGACTATGAAAGCTAAGTGGCTTGTATGAGGCCTCTCAGGGTCTTGACGCCATGTTACATCTAGGGGTACCCATGGGTCGTGACATACCTCAATTCCAAGAGTTTACAATCAATGGTGAATATGGAGGCTTGACCTTAAAACCCTAGTCTTCTTCTTCAAGCTCTTAGAGAGAAATATTTTGGGAAGAACTTTGATCTACTTTGGGAGTTTGATAAAATGAATTCAATTGGGAAAACTTGGGGGGGTAAAACGTTTATATAGGATTTCTAATAGAGGGTAAAACGAGATGGTATTGAATTAAAACAATTAGGAAAATACCCAAAAGCCCTTCTTAACTTAATTGTAGACCCTGTAACGACCCGAACCGTCGTTATTTAGGAAAAGAAAAACTTCAGGAAAATACTGGGGCCACTGTCCTGCCAGAGTGGTCTAGATGCCATAAGGGCGGCAGCGCCACAACAGGATAAGTAGCCGCCAGAGCGGGATAGGCGAGACAGAATATAAATAACGCAAAAACTTATTTTCTCCTTCTTCCAAAAACACCTAAAATAGGTGAGGATTACCCTAGAAACCCTCAAAAAGCTGCTCTAAGCTTGGGAAGCGAGGAGAAAGAAAACTCTAGCGTAAAGATGTTTATAGATTGCAGATTTCGGCCAAGAATCACCACCTCATCATTCGGAAGGCCGGATTGGAGCCATAATCTTTCTACAACTGCTTGGCGCCCAGGTAGGCTAGGTTAATTTAATTGAGTTGTTTCAAATTCGTTATTCATTGCATGGTATGTTGAAATTGACGGTAGAAATCATGCTTAGGATTTTTGTGCACCAAACAAAGGTTGATTATGCGTATATCCTTAAGTGTTACAATAGATGTATACCGTAGGCGAGCCTCAGTTCGTGGAATAGGGTTGAGGCGATTGTTGTTATTTCCTAATTGTATAATGTTGTCGATTGGTTGGCTTATGGTATGCATGCGTGTATGACCGTTGATAAAAGTAGAATCAAACCTAATGAAGTTATTATAACAATGTATACCATGAATCAACTCTTGATTGTATGATTATGAGAATGTACATTTTGATTGTGATTGTGGCTTGTTGAATGGATCGGGTGTCACATTTTGACACATTAACTTGGATCAGGTGCCACGTTCCAGCACATATATTGGATCGGATGCTACGTTCAGGCACACTAACTTGGATCGGGTACCACGTTTCGGTACACTAAAAGTTTGGGTATGGGTTCTATGAGAGGACCATTGACTTCTCATAAATGTGTAATTGCTCGTATTATTGATAATGTGGAATTGGGCATGTTTCCTGAAATGATTGATGGATTGTACATTATGTTCTTATATGTGGGGATTGCAATGTTGTAAGTTATTTGGAGATATCTGGTTGTGTAATGAATTCTGAATGGTAGAGTCCCAATTCGGGTTATAGTACGGTAAAGGAGAACTAAGGGTCCCAGTGCTATCCTTGTTATTTAGATGGTGGTCATGGGTATTATCGTGGAGATTTCGGTGGTGGTTAGTGATAGTGTTAGAGTTGGGTTTTTCCCATGAATGGGGTAGTAAGCCTTGATAAGCGTAAGATGGGGTTATAAGTTGAGTGGAGACGGGAATGAAGTGGAAGTTAGTCGCGAGAGTTGACTGGGTTGGTAGTAGTTCTTTCCGGAATGTCTTCTAAAGGGATAGAATGATTAGGTATGATCAAGAACGGAGAGAGTAATGGTTAGAGCCTCTAAAGTGTTGGGGAAATATAAAGGTGGAGGAACGATTAGTCTAACTGCATGCTTCGCCAGTTGAATTCTTATATTATGCGGTGGGTATTCGGGTTGACCGTTGATACCTACCAGTAAGTGTGGGTGTACTGATACTACTCTTGCTATGCCTTTTGGCATAGTCTGGTTGCAGGATCAGTGGTGTTTCATAGGTGAAGACGAAGGCAATTCTCCAGCAGCTTCTATTTTTTCCTTCCGCATGGTGGGAGCTGTATCTTTTCGTTATTTTGTTTTTACTTGTACTCTTAGTAGCTCTTGTACTTGTTTAGTCTAGATCCCTAGGGTGTTAATTACTTTACAAGTCTTAACCGAAATTGTATTTAAAAACTCATATCTATAAATTACATGAGTTCCTTTTATTTGTCACTTTTCCAAATTTTCCGCATATTTAAAACGTTGGGGTATAAGGGTCCTCCTACTTAAGTGTTATAGTAGGTGCCCACACGGCACGGTGGGTTGGGTCGTGACAAATTGGTATCAGAGCCCAAGTTACTAGTCTCCCAGTACAAGAGAAAAATGTGGAATAGACTCATGCGGATTGGTGTATTGACGTCCACATCTAATCTTCAGGAGGCTAGGAATCATTCTAGGAAGTTGTCCTATCTTTTCTCTCCTTTCATGTGAGTGTCGCTTGTGGTATCAGTTGAGTCAAATTAGTATTTTCCGATTCCAATTGGTATCTCAACAAAGTGAACTAGACGCCATAGTTACGGCTGAAGGAACACGAGCAGGGTAAATTGGAACTGAGAAGGTTTCAATTGGTATCTGGCCCTAGGGGCTGCATAAACACAAGGATGACCAGTAATGGTCATCTATGGATGCGAACTAACTAATAATTTGGACTTGTCTGTGAGTTGTAACTTGGAACTATGAAGGCGTACTTCCTGTTGTCTGAATTAACTGTGAATGTGGAAGTTGTATTTGCTTGGATGTGATGATATGATTATGTGCACAATAAATGTGTGTCTGAACTTTGATATGTGCAATATAATGGCCGAATTGTTGAAATTATGCAAGTTGTAACTACTTGACTATCATGAAACTCATTGTGAAAAGATGGTTATGACTAAGTTCGATGCAAGGGTCTAGATGATTTACGATGTGATTTGAAAACGAAATCTGGATGTGTCCTGCGCTTGACTAATAACTATGTGAGTGTCTGGGTGTATCCTGGGGATGTGTGGGTTGTGGTGTTGAATTAATGAGAATGAGTTTGCAGTGTGTATCGTTGGGTTTGACTCGGGGTAGACATTAACTATCCTAGCTAAGGGGATTACTCTAAAAATGCATCTGTTATAACTGGGAACCCTTAGAAAATTTAGAAAAGAGAAGAACCCCAGATTGGCAGGAGTTCTGTTTTCGTCAGGGCTACTGGGGCGGAATTTTTCCCGCCAAAGCAAGGCCTCCAGCGTGGGATTTCTCCCGCCAAAGCGGGATAGGGAGATACAGAACCTCAGCGCATGTCTCCTCCATTTTCCCTAAGTCACCCAATTAGGCACGAATCACGTATAGGTTAACCCCCGCAACTTAAATCAATGCTCAACAATCAAATACATGTTATAAACCTTAGTAATTAATCAAATGCTGTGAAAAACAGCAGAAAAATTGGCATCCTTGAGCTACAAAAACATTAGGAAAAACGAAAAGATAAAATAAAGTTTTGTTCTAAATTACAAGCCCAAGAAGGGTGAAAAAACAAATCAAGATCCCTGGGACAAAGAGGTGTCATCGTCAGAGTCAAGGTCCTGCGGGGGTGCCATGCCCTTCACAGCTTCATCCATAAAGGTGAAATGCTGGAAGTCTCCTATCTCGACTCGGGGAATCTCCTGTTCGGGAGCAACACAAGTGAAGACGATCTTCAAGGTCTTCCATATCCGGACCATTAAACGGTCCCTATCCAGACCTTTCCTCCTCTCCTGGCACAGCTCGCGACAGAGCATCTCAACCTTTAGGGCAGTGTTTGGTGGAACCAGAGTGGTGTCAGCAATGGAGCGCCCCAATCTCCTCCGGAAGGCCGCCAGGTCCTCCTCTACCTGTGCACCTGAGAGTGGGGGATAGAACCAGGTGGGATGAGTGTCATCGCCTCCCTCGTCGTCCCGCTCTGCAGTCGCCTGACTGTTGCTGGCCCTGTTCATCCTCCTCTTGCTCCGAGAAGTAAAACCCTGCCTAACCAAAAGAGGGTGAAGGGGGGATCCATAGGAAGTACCTCATTAATATCTAAAAAAGGAACCCTCGCCTGTTTGCACAACATAGTCACGAGTCCGGGTAGAAAGAAGGCCTTCTTGTTACCCCAGTAAAACATCTTCCATTCTGAGAAAATATGCTCCCCCACATTCAGCTCAATGCCCTACACCGCGCATACCACCACCAAGGCCCGAGGAAATTTCACATTGTTGCGATTGCCCAACAGGCGAATCCTCTTAGTAACCAAGTGCATTTACCTCTTAGCATCTGGTGACCAGTCCGCGCTAGTGATGCCCTCTGTAGTAGGCAAATAAACTCTGTCCCGGTGTGCAGGCTTCACTAGTGTGTCCTTCGGCTAGCCCAGATCCAACTCCCTTAGCTTGGCCTCGTACTCCACGTTTGAGACCTCGGGCACCTCTAACACCTCATTTATGGATGTGGCGTTCAGGGGAATATCAACCCCCTGGATGCAAATGGTAGGATGGGATCATCCCAGCCAATGGTGGTTAGAATGGCATAGAACTCCCTCACCCAGTCGAAACGTGCAGCAGGGGATGCCTCTGTCAGTGGAGCCCATTCGAACTCCATCAGCCGAGCGCAAAATCCAGTTTAAGTAAGACAAAACCTCTCTCGCAGCATAATTTGTTGTTTCGATAGTCATGATGTCTTTCTCGACTAGCAGCATCGGGAAATCGAACAAAAGGCAGATTTTCCTTGTTAGCACCAGCTATATAGAAAAGCTTGCAAAAAGTTGAAGGTATACATTAGAACTTGATGGGATTAGACAATATCTGGTTAGGGAAAAAATAAATTCTTCTAAGCCTTAAAAGAACCCAGGCCACTGGTTTCCTATTTCCCGCCACAGTGGCCCAAATCTCGCCAGAGCGAGATGAGGGAGGCCGCTACAACGGGATTAAAGTCGCAAGAGCGACCTTTATTTGGGACGAATACCAGGCGCGATCATGGCACCCTTTGTCCCAAAACCCTCGTTTTACACAGAATTTCAGCAGATCAGGGTATATTAATTACCCTAAAACTTAAATATGCAATTATTTTCACAAAATAACCCCTAAATAGTGTCCAAATCCAAGTTTTCTATCAAGAGACCTTTCAACTTTCCCCATCCATTTTGGTACCAATCGACCGACTTTTACAAAATCCTTACGCCCAAGACATTGTGGAGATGTTGGGGAAGTAAGGGAAGTGTCCCTACTACGTTTTTCTATCAAACAAGCAAACTATGGTCATTTTCAAATACCTACCACAAAATCCATTAAATTCGATCTGTTAGTTGTCATGCAATCATAGTTAGGTAGTATTGAAGTAAAGAGCATAATGAACAAGAAATTTACCTTATAAATGACGTTCGGAGCAGGCGAATCGAGCGGATTTTAGGAGAGTTGAGTGAGAAAAAGGAAGAAATGAGGAAACCATTCCGCATTTCTCTTTTTACTGTCTATGATCCCCCGCGATAGCGGAAGAGGTCTCGCCACAGTGGCCCCACCTTAGCGGAAGGCCTGTCGCCCTGGCGGGATCATGTTGTGTAAATAGGACACATTATTCTCCTCGTGTGTTACCTCAAATTCCTAACCTGCCCTTGAGTATAGCACCTTTTGTTTGTCAAATTTTGAAAAGGCACCATCCATCGTGGTTCCGTAATGCACCAGTTCATTAGTTTAGAAGTACTCCGAGATTGGACGCGTGATGATCAATTTACTAGTCGTTCGAGGACGAAGAGGGGTAAATTGGTATCTATTGTAACGACCCAAACCGTCATTATTTAGGAAAAGGAAAACTTTGGGAAAATACTAGGGCCACTGTCCCGCCAGGGTGGGCTAGATACCACTAGGGCGGCAGTGCTACAGCGAGATAAGTAGCCGCCAGAGCGGGATATGCGACACAGAATGTAAATAACATGAAAGCTTATTTTCTACTTCTTCCAAAAACACCTAAAATAAGTGAGGATTACCCTAGAAACCCTCAAAAAGTTGCTCTAAGCTTGGGAAGGGAGGAGAAAGAGAACTCTAGCGTAAGGATGTCTATGGATTGCAGATTCCGGCCAAGAATCACCACCTCGTCGTTCAGAAGCCCGGATTGGAGCCATAATCTTTCTACAACTGTTTAGCGCCCAGGTAGGCTAGATTTATTTAATTAAGTAGTTTCAAATTTGTTATTCACTGCGTGGTATGTTGAAATTGACAGTAAAAATCATGCTTAGGCCTTTTGCGCACCGAACAAGTGTTGATTATGTGTATATCCTTAAGTGTTACATTAGACATATACCGTAGGAGAAAGCCCTAGTTCGTGGAATAGGGTTGAGGTGATTGTTGTGATTTTCTAATTGTATAATGTTGTCGATTGGTTGGCATATGATATGCATGCGTGTATGTATGACGATTGATAAAAGTAGAATCAAACCTAATGAAGTTATTATAACAATGTATTCCATAAATCAACTCTTATTGTATGATTATGAGAATGTACATTGCGATTGTGATTAACGCTTGTTGAATGGAATGGGTGTTACGTTACGACACACTAACTTGGATCTAGTGCCACGTTCCGGTGCATATATTGGATCGGGTGCTACGTTCCGGCACACTAACTTGGATCGAGTACCACGTTTTGGTACACTAACAGTTTGGGTATGGATTCTATGGGAGGACCATTGACTTGTCATAAATATGTAATTGCCCGTATTATTGATAACGTAGAATTGGGCATGTTTCCTGAAATGATTGATGGATTGTACATTATGTTCTTATATGTGGGGATTGCAATGTTGTAAGTTATTTGGGGATATCTGGTTGTGTAATGAATTATGAATGGTAGAGTCCCAATTTGGGTTGTAATATGGTAAAGGGAATTAAGGGTCCCGGTGATATCCTTGTAAATTAGAAGGTGGTCATGGGTATTATCGTGGAGATTTGGGGTGGTGGTTAGTGATAGTGTTAGAGTTGGGTTTTTCCCTAGAAGGGGGTAGTAAGCCTTGATAAGCGTAAGATGGGGTTATAACTTGATTGAATACGGGAATGAAGTGGAAGTTAGTTGCGAGAGTTGACCGGGTTGGTAGTATTAATTTTTGGAATGTCTTCTAAAGGGATATAATCATTAGGTATGATCAAGAACGGAGTGATTAATGGTTAAAGCCTCTAAAGTGTTGGGGAAATATAAATGTGGAGGAACGATTAGTCTTATTGCATGCTTCGCTAGTTGAATTCTTATATTATGCAGTGGGTATTCGGGTTGACCGATGATGCCTACCAATACGTGTAGTTGTACTGATATTACTCTTGCTATGCCTTTTGGCATAGTCTGGTTGCAGAATCAGTGGTGCTTCATAGGTGAAGACAAAGGCAATTTTCCAGCAGTTTCTATTTTTCTTTCCGCATAGTGGGAGCTGTGTTTTTTCGTTATTTTGTTTTTACTTGTACTCTTTGTACCTCTTGTACATGTTTGGTCTAGATCACTGGGAGTGTTAATTACTTTACAAGTCTTAACCAGAATTGTATTTAATAACTCTTATCTATAAATTACATGAGTTCCTTTTATTCGTCAGTTTTCCAAATTTTCCGCATATTTAAAACGTTGGGATATGAGGGTCCTTCTACTTAGGTGTTAGAGTAGGTGCCCGGACGGCCCGATGGGTTCAGTTGTGACAGACCCCGTCGATGGTGGGGACCTATTGTCCGAGGGTCCACCTACAGACCGTCCTGGTCGACCGTCTATGGGTTCAAAAGCTTGTTCTTTGTGCCTTTTAACGACGGGACCCATGTATGGTCTGTCGGTCAACCTATGGTCCGTACATGGCCCACGTAGGTCCAACTGAAATCTCTTAAAATTCCACCAAGTCTCGGACTCACCTACGGGACCTACCTACGACTCGTGCATTGGACAATGGGCCGTTTTGTGAATCGTATAAAATTACTGGAACTTCACATTTCTGAAAAAATTGAACTGGTCACTCACGGAGCTACCTACAGACCGTGTGTCAGTCCACGGGCCATTGGTGGCTCCGTTGGTACTGGCACCTAATCCTGAAAAAAACTGCAACTTCCTATCTTTTGGATTTGAGGTTTTACAATATCTCCCACTTGGGAACATTCATCCTCGAATGGGATTCAAGACATCCTAGAATGGGATTCAAGACATCCTATGGAGGGTATGAACTTAAACCCTACATCCCAACAAGAATGCAATCACATAAATGCACATATCTGAGTTGGAAACATTTACTCCAAGCTAGAGCAGGCTCAAAACATCATTTCATAATATGCAACTCATACTTAAATGCACATAACCATGAAGAAATCAATCAAGTTAACTCATTTTCTCAAAATTCAAGTTTTTCATGAACATGCATAATTAAGGAAATCATGGTAATATTTAAGACACGTGACACCAAAAGAGTAAACCATGAGGAACCGTGTACCTCAACCTAGAGTAGGGACGGAGGGAAAGAGATGAGGATAACAGGATATCATATCGGTCTCGGCCTCCCAAGTAGCACTATCAACTAATTGATTCCTCCAAAGAACCTTCACCGAAGCAATTTATTTATTTCTTAACTTTGAAACTTGCCGATCTAAAATCTCAACCGAAACTTCTTCATAAGAAAGGCTATCCTCTATGCCAATACTCTCCATTGGCACTATAGATGTCGGATCACCAACACATTTCTTCAACAAGGAGACATGAAAAATTGGATACACCGATGCCAAGTCATTAGGCAATTCAAGTTCAAAAGCAACCTTTCAACCACGCCTCAAAATCTGATATCGGTCCACATAATGGGGACTAAGCTTCCCTTTCTTTCCAAATCTCATTACACCCTTCATGGGTGAAATATTCAAGTAGACACAATCTTTCACATCAAACTCAAGATCTCTTCTTTTAACATCGACATAGGACTTTTGTCGAAATTGAGCAGTTTTCAACCTTTCTCCGATAAGCCAAACATTCTCCATAGCCTCATGTACTAATTCGGGACTTATCAAGGCGACTTCACCCACTTCAAACCAGCCTATAAGATATCTACACCTCCTACCCTTGAAATAAATTACATATGATCTCATCATATCTTCCAAGGTTTGGATAGTGCGCTCCGCTTGCCCATCAGTTTATGGATGAAAGGTCGTTCTAAGCTTAACACGGGTACCAAGCCGTTTTTGGAAAGACTTCCAAAACTGAGAAGTGAATTGTGTACCACGATCGAAGATAATGGACAAGGGCACTCTATGCAACCTCACCATTTACCTCAAGTATAACTTAGCGTAGTCCTCCGCCGAATAAGAAACTTTGAATGGAATAAAATGAGTCGATCTCATCATTCGATCAACTATAACCCAAATCAAATCATGTAATCGACGGGTGCATGGTAACCTAACAATGAAGTCTATAATCAAATCTTCCCACTTCCAAGTAGGAATACTGATATCTTGAGACAAACTTTCTGACTTCTGATGTTCAACTTTCACTTGTTGAAAATTAGGGCACTTAGCCACAAATTCCGCAATATTCTTCTTCATTCCATTCCACCAATAGACCTCCCGCAAGTCACGTTACATCTTAGTGGATCCCAGGTGAATGAAATATAGGGAACTATGAGCTTCTAGTAAGATCTTCTCCCTCAAGTCATCTACATGGGGAACACACAAACGACCTTGATAACGAAGCACACCATCTCCCCCTTGGAAGAAGGTCTCTACGGGATTTTTATGCATTGTTTTCTTTAATTCCACTTATGTCGGGTCAAGTCCTTGCTTGGCTTTCACATCCGTCACAAAAGACGATTCTGAACCATTTTGGACCATAACACCACCTTTGGTGGAGTCTACTAATCAAACACCAATTCGGGCCAATCTATAAACATCCTAACCAACTTCTTATTGTTGTCTTCAATATGAGCAACACTACCCATTAACAACCGACTAAGAGCATTCGCTACCACATTTGCTTTAACGAGGTGATAGAGAACACTTATATCATAATCCTTTAGTAACTCAACCCACCTCCTTTGGAAAAGATTTAGATCCTTTTGTTTAAACACATCTTGTAAACTTTTGTGGTCCATAAAGATATCGACATGAACACCAAATAAGTGATGCCTCCAAATTTTCAAAGCAAACACAACCGCCGCTATTTCCAAATCATGGGTAGGATAGTTCTATTCATGCACCTTAGGTTGCCTTGTGGCATAGAAAATGACTTTCTCATTTTGCATAAGGTCGCATCCTAACCCAATTCTTGAAGCATCAATATAAAAAACAAACCCATCGGTTCCTTCCGGTAAGGTCAACACCGAAGCGAAAATAAGTCCATCTTCCAATTCCTAAAAACTCTTTTCACAAGCTTCTAACCATAAGAATTTGGCTTTATTTTGGATTAATACCGCCAATGGAGAGGCAATCGACGAAAAACCTTCCACAAACCTTCTATTAGTAACCTGCTAAACCCAAGAAATCTCTAATATCCGAATGGGATACAGGCCTAGGCCAACTCTTGACCGCATCCGACTTCTTAGGATCTACCTTAATACCCTTTCCGGAAATAATGTGCCCAAGAAAAGCCACAAACCTTAACCAAAACTCACATTTACTAAACTTTTCAAAGAGTTGTTGCTCCTTGAGGACTTGCAACATAATTCTCAAGTGATCGGTATAATCGTCTTCACTCATTGAGTAGATCAAGATGTCATCGACAAATACAATCACAAACATATCTAGGTATTGTCTAAAAACCATGTTCATCATATCCATAAATGCGGCCAGGGCATTAGTCAAGCCAAATGACATCACAAAAGCCCAAAATGACCATACCTAGTCCTAAAGGCAATTTTTGGAATATCATATTCCTTCACCCTCAATTGGTGATAACCCGATCGGAAGTCAATCTTAGAGAAGTAACTTACCCCATGTAGTTGATCAAACAAATCATCTATCCTTGGAAGAGGATACTTATTATTAATGGTAACCTTTTTCAATTGTCGGTAGCCAATATACATACAAAGTTAACCATCTTATTTTTGAACAAACAAAACTGGAGCACCCTACTGAGAGATACTCGGTCGGATGAAACCCTTATCCAACAAATCTTTTAATTTCTCTTTCAATTCCTTAGGTTTTGCCAAAGCCATTAGGTAAGGACGAATAGAGATAGGTTGCGTCTTTGGGAAAAGGTCAATACCAAAGTTTATTTTCCTTTCGAGAGGAATACCAAGTAGATCACTAGGAAACACTTCTGAAAACTCATTTATGATGGGTACCAACTCAAGAGTAGGGGTTTCGGAATCCATGTCCCTTACAAACCCTTAAAAATCATCTTCTTAGCCTTAAGAAAAGAAACAGAATAACCCTTAGGCATAGAATTTCCCCATCTCCACTCTAGGATAGGTTTATTTGGAAACTGCAACTATACCACTCGAGTTCTACAATCAACAGAAGCATAAAAAGAATGCAACAAATCCATACCAAGAATGACATCAATATCAAACATATCAATCTCTACAAGATCAACATGAGTGACTCTATGTGGTAAGGAGATAGGACAATTTCTATAAACTCTCTTAGCCATAGTAGATTCACCAAGAGGAGTAGAGACAAAAAATGGATCTTTCAACACATCAGGAAGAATATCAAACCTCCTAGCCACATATGGCATCACAAAAGTCAAGGTAGCACTGGGATTAAGCTAAGTATAAACATCATGATGAAATACTTTCAACATATCAGTAACCACATGGGAGAACCCTCTTGCTCACGATGAGTCTGAAGTGCATAAAATTTGTTTTGCTTTTGACTCCCACTAGAACTGGTGGAGGATTAGGTTAAGTCTATCGAAGATTATATCCCTCATTATTAGCAACCAAGGGACAATCCCAGATCTTGTGATATGTCTTACCATAACCAAAGCAAGCATTGGAACCGTCTAGACATCTTCCCTCATGCTTATTTCCACACTTAGCGCAAGTAGGCAATAAAGATCCACTACCATTTCCTCCTTGAGGCTTAGGGTTAGACACCCTATCTTTGTTGAACTTAGGAGGAGCCTTGGAGGAACCTTGGCCGGAAAACCTTTGTCGAAACTTGGAACGACCATGTCCATTGGACGTTGCCTCCCTAGACCCCTCATTATATTTCTCCTCTTCACTCTATTAAGCATGTACCATGAAACGAGAAATGTCCATATCATTGATGATCATGGTGGTACGACATTCCTTAACCACCATTTCAGACACACCCAAAACAAACTTACTCATTCTTACCCTAGGATCAGCAACCATAGTAGGAGCATATCGAGACAATTGTTTGAACATCAAGGCATATTGCATCACACTCATGCTTCCTTGACCAAGGTTGATGAACTCAAGTACCTTTGCTTCCCTCATCTCAAGGGGAAAGAAACTATCAAGAAAAGAAAACTTAAAATTTTCTCAATCTAGAGGACCCGCATCGATTGCCCTCCCTTCCTTCCATTGGTTGAACCAAACTTGTGCAACACCCTTAAGTTGATAGGCAGCTAATTCCACCTTTTCCACCGGCATCACTCCCAAGATCATCAACATCTTATACACTTCATCAATGAACTCTTGAGGGTCTTTCTCAACCTTAGAACCATTAAACTCTGGGGGAATTATTCTAGTGAAGTCTTTCACTCTAGTTGTCTCCGTACCTATATTTGGGTTCACGGGGACCACAACCTCCCTATTGGCTTGAGTCATCATGGCTTGAGCTAAAACTTGAAAACCAGCCCTAAACTCTGCATTAGTCACTTGTACGGCCAAAAGGTTGACCGAAACTTGAGAATCTTGAGGATGAGCCTCTTTTTCCACATTCTCTCTCGCATTCCTTCTAGTATATGTCCTTCGAGTGGTCATATCTTGTAGAGCATCAGATTAGGATTAGGAGAGAAACATTATAGAGTCAAATTCTATTGCACGACTTTAGAGTAATGAAAGAAGTAGAGTTTCCTAAACATATTATAGCCTCTCATTCATAAATGTGCCACGCTCCACACTCATGAACAAGACACTACTCGATGTGGGTTATGAGACATCCTAGGACCTTCTAAACCTGACTTTGATACAAAGTTTGTCATGACCCAAGGTAGACCCTAGGTGTAACATGGCGTATAGAATGCCGAAAGGGCCCTACACAAGCCACTTAGCATACATCATACAAGATAATAAAAATTAAAGAGAAATTAAATGACAATTTCAAAACATAAGAGTTTTATAAACTAAAGGGGAAGTCTAACAATATCTCAAAGCCATCTGTAGAAAGGAGTGATCGGGACGTAGCCCGTACATCAAGTCAATACTAAAATGTAAAGACAATATGAAATAAGGGCTTAGTCCTCGAAACATGAGCACTCATCAACCTTCAAACATCTACTATGAAATCATACAAAAAGGGGACCTTTCATGACATGCAATGACCAAGCTAAAACATGAGATAAAAGGGTTAGAAAACATAAGTCATAAAAACATGGTCAAGGCAAGCTAACATCTTCAAAACATTCATGAGATACTTCTTGAAGTAACCTTAATTCATTAGTGTGGGAGATTTACCTTTAACCGACATGTAAGACTATGTGAGCTATTAATATGGAATTCGATGTATACCCCATATCGAAAAGAGGTGTTCTCACTTGCCAAGGTAAGAACCATGACCTTCTAGCTTACGTGGATCCACTAGCTAATCTATATCTAGACAACCTATGATGGCACATAGTTTATGGGACATGGGTAATCACCTCTTGTCCACTCGATGCTAAGCATAACTCTCATGGAATAGTCATTAGTCTTAATTTATCTTAACATTCATGAGACATGGGTATTCGTCACTTGTCTTATCATTGGAGGTCATGGGTAATCGATGCTTGCCTCCTTATTAGAATATCTCCTTAACTTTGATTCATTTTAGGTGAGAAGACCTTTCAACCTTAGAATTCTTTACGTGAGAAAGATTTTCATATTCATGCTTTTATGTGTATATGAGAAATCCTTTCACAACACAACAACAACAACATTGATACTTCACTCTCAAAGCATCCTTAAACATTTATATCAATTCTATAAGAACATGCATAATTTCATAAAATCATGTTTCATAGCTCAAAACCTGCTTTCAATCATCATAATCTAGAAAACATGGAGTAAGCATGGGTTCATGGGGAATCATCTTAAAATCATGGAAATGATCTCAATTCATGCATAATAGATCGTAAAACAATCAAATAATTCTACATTGAAAGGAACCCATGAGATAGAAGAAAACCCTAACTTCAATTGGGGATTTCGAGCTTCAAAATTGAGAAATTTAGGAACTCTATGGAGGAAAGATCTCCATAGATGAAAACTATCATACATTAACGCCAAAAGCTTGACTTCAATAGAGGAATCGGAGACTTGACTTGAAACCCTAGCCTTCTTCTTCAACCTTCTAGAGAGAGAAATATTTGAGAGGATGACTTGTTCTTCTTTTGAGAATTTGAGAGAATGAATTGATTTGGAAGACTTTGGGGTTAAAAATGTTTATATAGGCCTCTAATAGAGGGCAAAACGATGGTAATAGGCTAGAATAATTAGGAAAGACCCAAAATCTCCTCTTAAAATAACTGTCGACCTCACCAACGACCCAACCTATTGTCCATTGGTCAGACCATAGACCATCCTGGTTGGTTGTCGGTGACTATAGAAACCAATAATTTTGGACTCCCAACGATGGAACCATGTACGGTCCGTGGGTCCACCTATGTACTGTACATATCGGTCGTGGGTCTCCACTTTTGAGTCTAAAATTTCTCCCAAGTCTTGGACTCACCTACGAGGCCTACCTACAACTCGTGCATTGGACAACTGACCATCCTGGTGAACCATTGGAAAGTATTGAAACTTCACATTTTTTGAAAACATTTGGAATGCCACCCACGAAGCGATCTATGGTCCATGTGTCAGTCCACTGTCACGACCCAGGGGTACCCCCTAGATGTGACAAGGCATATAGAACCCCGATGGACTCATTACAAGCCACTTAGCTTTCAAATATAAGAATTAGAACAATAAGAGTAAAGCATAATTCAAGTCTTAAAAAAATTTCATAAAAGAAAGTGGAAGTCTAGACTTGTCTTAATATAGCCATCTATTACAATCTTGAATAAAATAGGGCCTAGCCCATACAACATGTCCGAAAAGGGAAAGTACATGAAAGAAACTAAAAACAAGAAATCTGTCCTCAAAATCATGAGGACTCACCAAGCTCGGGAAACAAGCAAATCCAAGCACTAGCCACAAGTATGATCACCTCGAGTAACCCTACACTTAGGAAAAATGTAGGCAAAGTAGTCGTTAGTACAAAAATGCACAAGTATGGTAGCCATGCATAAAAACATTAGAAATATGGAAAAAGGGACATTTCATTTGAAAGCATGTAATTTGCCAAGTTTAAACATCATATAAGATAATAGAAGTCATAAGTCATAATCATGGACAACATAAGTCAACATCATCTTTAATACCTTTGAACTCATATACAAAGCTTCTTGAGTAACCATAGTTCATTAGTCATGTTCTTATTGTGGGAAGTAGCCTTAACCGACATGAGACTATGTGAGCTATAACACGATCACCCGGTGTCTCCCACACCGAAAAGGGTTGTTCTACTTGCCTAAGGTAGAACCATGAAATCTTAGCTTAAGTGGATCCACTAGCTAGATAACCTATGGGAGCACATAGTTTATGGGATATGGAGATTGCTACTAGAAACCCGGACCCAACTGACGTAGAAGGTTTCCATCTCATGAGACATATATGGGAAGCCCGGACTCAACTACCGTAAAATACTTCCATCTCATTTCAATATCCACTCAGTGCAAAGCATAAATATCACGGAGTACTTATTAAGTCTTACATAACTCATGTCTCATGGAAGGATGTCCTTGACAATCAATCCAAGTTAGTTCATTAGGATAGCTCTTATTCATTGATTCAATTAGGTGAGAATAGCCTTTCAACCTAAGAATCCTTTCTATGTGAGAAAACCTTTCACATCATGGTTGTAAGTCTTTCATGAGAATATCCTTTCAACAACACAACAATAAAATTAACATTGGCACTTTATTCAGAAAGCACCCTCAATGCATTTACATAAGTTTCATAAGATCATGCATAAACTAATACTTTGCCCTTTCAAGGTTCAAAGCCCCTATCAATCATCAAATATAGAATCTAAGCATTAGATAGGGATTTCATCATAATTTCATGTAATTCCATTACTTCATGCTTTAGATCATAAAAACTCCTCTTTCACAATCAACAACCCAACCTATGAGATCACAATTTGAAAACATATAGGGATTTGCATGTGTTCATAAGGGAAACATCATAAAAGCATTGTACATCATCAATTCATGCATATTTAGACATAATGAAACCATTAAAATCAGTAAATCAAAGAACCCATGGTGAATGAAGAAAAGCCTCGCTATTTGGGGAATTCTATCATTTGAATTTGAAGATTTTGAGAGGGCTCCATGGGTAAAAGCTACCCATGGATGAAAACCACCATACCTTACTCCAATTGCCTATCTTTAATAGGGAATTTAGGATCATTAGCTCCAAACCCTAGCTATCTCCTTCTTCTTCTTCAAGTTCTAGAGAGAGGATATTTGTGAGGATTTGGGTCTTTCTTTTGGGAATTGGAAGAATTAGTTAAAGTGGGGTGAATTTAAGGTTAAAATGCTTTATATAGGGGTTCTAAATAAAGGCAAAATGATACCACTTCAATTTAATTAAAACCGGAAAAGACCCTTAAGACCCTAAAATAACTGCCAGGACCTGACCCACAAGACCACGATCGATGGTCCATCCTGGTCAACCGTGGATCGTTGATCAGAGACCCTGAAATTGAGCCTTGGACCTACGGGACCCAACCCATGGTCCGTAGGTCCCTTATGTGGTCCACACTGGGACCTTTCTCCTAGTGGCCCATTAATGGACCAAGTCAACGGGCCGTTGTCTGACCCACGAGCCATCCTGGTGAACCGTCATTTGGACATCAGAGACCCTGATTTTTGGGGTTCCAGAAATTTGGCTAAGTGTCAACCCACGGACCTCACCTACGGTCTGTGGTTTAACCCATGGGTCGTGGTTTTCCATCATGGTTGGCACCTGTAATTTCCCCCAATCTGGTTTACTTTCCTCTTTCGGATACGAGGTGTTACAATATCTCCCCCTTGGTACCATTCATCCTCGAATGAGATCTGAAGCTGGTTCTAAAAGAGTAGGAGAGAAACTAACAGCCCAACCTAATTAATGCAATTCATACAACCGAGGAGGAACTATCAACTCTAAGTTGAAATGATCTCAAAACATCACAAAAGGGGTGAACTAACTCTATCAGCCCAATATACATACAATGCACATAAATAAGGGGTAAACATCAACTCCGAACTCAACATACTCAAATGCAACACAAAAGAGTAGGGACTATATCTAAAAACCCATTATGCATGAAATTCCAACATTTCTCATGTTCTTAGGAGGAACTACCTTCTCCAAGCTTTAAATCATGCTCAACTAAATCTCATGAAGCCTATATGAAACTTACTCTCAAAAAGCATATCAAAAGCATGTTCATCAATTCATCTCATGAAGTTAATTAGGCAACTCATACTCAATGCACAACAATATGAGGGACATCAATCATAAAAACTCATTTTCTTTCTAAACATAAGCCTTTTTCATGAACATGCATTAACATAAGGAAATCATGGAAACACATAAATCACACATGACTCCTAAACAAGAAAACTCAAGAGGAGCTCAATACCTCAAGTCGGAATAGGAGAGAAAGGAAAAAGATGAGGATGTCGGGACTTCATATCGGCCTGGGCCTCCCAAGTAGCACCCTCAACTAAGTGATTTTTCCACAACACTTTTACGAAGGCAATTTTCTTGTTTCTCAACCTTTTGACTTGCCGGTCTAGAATCTCAACCGGTACCTCTTCATAAGCAAGATTCTCTTTAATTTCCAAACCCTCCAAGGGAACTATGGATGTTGGGTCCCTAACACATTTCTTCAACATTGAGACATGAAACACCGGATGCACCAATGCCAACTCATTTGGCAAATATAACTCATATGCAGCCTTGCCGACACGCCTCAAAATCTCATAAGGACCCACAAAACGGGGACTAAGTTTCCCCTTTTTCCCAAACCTCATAACACCCTTCATGGGTAACATCTTCAAATAAACCCAATCATGCAACTCGAACTTGAGATCTCTCCTTCTAACATCGGCATAGGACTTTTGCAGACTTTGGGTCATCCTCAACCTCTCTCTAATAACTTAAATCTTCTCGATGGCCTCATGCACCAATTTCGGGGCTAGGAGAGCAACTTCTCCCACTTCGAACCATCCTATAGGAGACCTACACCTCCTACCATAGAGAGCGTCAAAGGGAGACATGTCGATACTCGAATGATAACTGTTATTATAAGCAAACTCAACTAACGGCATATGGTCATCCCAATTTCCTTTAAAATATATCACGCATGCCCTCAACATGTCTTCCAAAGTCTGAATGGTATGTTCCGCTTGACCATCCATTTGAGGGTGGAAAGTTGTACTAAGCTCCACCTTGGTACCTAGCCCCTTTTGGAAAGTCCTCCAATACTGTGAAGTAAATTGGGTACCTTTATCAAAAATTATAGACAAGGGTACTCCATGTAACCTTACTATATTTCTCAAATACAACTTAGCATACTCTTCCGCCGAGTAAGACAGCTTGACGGGAATGAACTGAGCAAACTTAGTCATCCAGTCCACTATTAACCATATCGAGTCATGTTGCCGCCGAGTACGTGGCAAGCCTATAATAAAGTCCATGTTTACATCTTCCCACTTCCAAGCAGGAATAGCAATGTCTTGTGATAAGCCTCCCGGCCTTTGGTGCTCAACCTTAACTTGTTAACAATTAGGGCATTTGGCCACAAATCTCGTGATGTCTTTCTTCATCCCATTCCATCAATAGACTTCACGTAGATCTTACACCTCTCTAAAGAAGTATAAGCGATCGTAATCAAGTAAAACACCCAACTTGGAGGTTGGGGTCGATCCCACGAGGAATATGGTTTAGACTTAAACTTAAACCTACTATTATATTTGTTTAGTCAACGTATTTCCGAGACAAGTAAGTAAAGGGGGGGGGGGATTTGTGAAACAAATTCTGGAAATTATGTGAATAATCAGTGAGCAAGATTCAAACTTTAGTTGTTATCAAGATGAGAGAGAAACTAGATAAAAACACATTAATACCAATACAAAATGGCCCTAGACACACACAACTCTTAAGTGAAATGTATTAAAAATACCGTAAACTTACGGTATATCAACGGTACATCTTGGTGGCTCCCGGGGTGAATAAATAACTGGAACTATGGGATTCTCCTAAAATTTGCTCCCTCAAGCCATCAACATTTGGAACACATAGCCTACCTTGATACCTTAGTACCCCATCTCCCCCTTGGGAGAAGCCTCAACAGACTTCTTGAGTACCGCCTCTTTCAACTCCACTAAGATAGGATCAAGACCTTGCTTAGACTTCACATCCATCACAAAGGACGACTCTGAACCATTATGGACCATGACACCACCCTTGGTGGAATCCACTAGTTGAACACCTAGTCGGGCCAACTTATACACATCACGAACCAACTCTTTCTTTCATTCATCTACATGAGCCATACTACCCATTGACAATCTACTAATAGCATCCGCTACCACATTAGCTTTACCGGGGTGATAAAGGACACTCATGTCATAATCCTTCAATAACTCAAGCCACCTTCTTTGGCAAAAATTCAAGTCCTTTTGACTAAACACATAATGTAGACTCTTATGATTGGTGAAAACATCCACATGGACCCCATACAAATAATGCCTCCATATTTTTAAGGCAAACACAACCGCTGCTAACTCAAGGTCATGGGTAGGATAATTCTTCTCATGGATATTAAGTTGCCTTGAAGCATAGGCAATAACCTTACCATTTTGCATAAGCTCACATCCCAACCCAACTCTAGAGGCATCACAATAAACCAAAAAACCATTTGTACCTTCAGGTAAGGTCAACACTGGAGTGGAAGTTTCTCACAAGCTTCCAACCACACAAACTTAGCCTTCTTTTGAGTCAAAGTCGTCAAAGGAGAAGCAATGGAAGAAAAACCCTCAACAAACCTTTTATAGTAACCGGCCAAACCCAAAAAGCTTCTAATGTTGGAAGGAGTTAGAGGTCTAGGCCAACTCTTGACCGCATCCGTCTTCTTAGGATCTACCTCAATACCCTTGCTTGACACAATATGACCAAGGAAAGCTACGGACCACAACCAAAATTCACACTTGCTAAACTTTGCAAAAAGTTGTTGGTCCTTAAGAACTCGCAACGCAATTCTCAAATGGCCCACATGTTCATTCTCACTTCTTGAATACACAATCACAAACATGTCTAGGTATTGCCTAAACACTCTATTCATCAAGTCCATAAACGCCGCCGGAGCATTTGTTAAACCAAACAACATCACAAGGAACTCATAATGTCCATACCGAGTTTGGAAAGCCGTCTTGGAAATTTCATCCCCTCTCACCCTCAATTGGTGATAACCAGAACTGTCACGCCCCGAGCTACCCCCGAGACGCGGACACGGGACCTAGGACCACAAGTGATCCCAAGCTAACCCTGCTGGCATGATCATGAGCATACTAAAGATAATAAACTGATGCGGAAGCTAAATCATAGATAAATCTGAAAGATGGGGAATACCCATATACTATAACTGAGATATATTAAAACTGATGAGTTTAATATAAAGAAGATATTAACTCAAAACACTAAGCTGAATATAACTATGTCTGAAATAAGCCTCTAAACTGACTAGAAATGTTGGGACAGGCCCCAACTAGATCTAACAAAACTGAAACTAAAGACTAAAAATACTGAAAAGAAACTCATGACTATTGTCCTCGGAGAATGAGGACTCACCACTGATTCTGCTGAACTGGAGATCGAGAACCGATCTAAGCGTGATCTGGATACTGAGAACCTGAACCTACATCACGAGAAGATGTAGCGCACGTATGCGTCAGTACTTGAAAGGTACTGAGCAGGCAGGATAGAGTAAAGCTGAAAGAACATATAACCGAACAAAGCAATAAAGCAATGAAATAATCTGAACATGAT
>JAJOOD010019128.1:0-47381 GCA_029582525.1 Solanum tacnaense
ATGTAAATAAGTTTTTTTTTATTCCGCACTATTTTCATTATTGAATGCAATGAATGACTATGTGGCTTGTATAAGACCCCTTCGGGGTCGAGTACGCCTTGTTACGACTTGGAGGTGCTCCCGGGTCGTGACAGACACAATATAACCAAGGAAAGCTACAGACCTTAGCCGAAATTCACACTTGCTGAACTTTGCAAAAAAATTGTTGGTCTTTAAGAACATGCAACACAATTCTCAAATGGTCCATATGTTCATTCTCACTCCTTGAATAGATCAAAATATCACAGATAAACACGATTACAAACATGTCTAGGTAATGCATAAACACTCTATTCATTAGATCTATAAATGCCGCCGGGGCATTAGTTAAGCCAAATGACATCACAAGGAATTCATAATGCCCATGCGTAGTTCAGAAAGTTGTCTTGGTTATATTATCCCCTCTCACCTTCAATTGGTGATAGCCTGAATGAATGTCAATTTTTGTGAAGTAACTAGCCCCTTGAAGTTGATCAAACAAGTCATCGATTCTCGGAAGGGGATATTTATTCTTAATGATCACTTTGTTCAATTGACGATAGTCGATGCATATTCTAAGAGACCCTTCCTTCTTTGTAACAAACAACACCGGAGCACCCCAAAGAGAGATACTCGATCGGATGAAGCCCTTATCTAATAGATCCTTTAGTTTCTCTTTCAATTCTTTCAACTCGGCCGGAGCTATTCTATAAGGAGGAATGGAGATAGGCTATGTATCCGGTAAAAGGTTAATACCAAAATCTATTTCACGCTCGGGAGAAATACCGGGAAAATGATCGAGGAAAACTTCCGGGAACTCATTCACTATCGGAACCGACTCTAGAGAAGGGGTTTCAGATTCAACATCCCTCACCCTAACAAGATGGTATATACACCCTTTGGAGATTATCTTCCTAGCTTTAAGGCAAGAGACAAATTGAACTCTAGGTGTAGAATTTCCCCCCTTCCATTCTAAAATAGGCTAATTTGGAAATTGGAATCTGACCACTCGAGTCCTACAATCGATAAAGGCATAACATGCATGCTATCAATCCATACCCAAAATCACATCAAAGTCTAACATGTCTAACTCTACCATATCCACCAAAGTGACTTTATGGGACAAGAAAATGGGACAACTTCTATAGACTCTTTTTGCCACCACCGAGTCACCAACCGGGGTAGAGACCGAAAAAGGTTCTACTAGCACTTCGGGGAGTATTTCAAACTTCATGGACACAAAAGGTGTCACAAAGGAAAAAGTAGCACCGGGGTCTAACAACACATATACATCAATAGAAAATACTTTGAACATACCGGTCATAACATCCGGGGAGCTCTCTTGGTCATTTTGGGATTGAAGAGCATAGAAGCAGTTTTGCTTTTGGGCATTGGAGTTTGAACCGCTTGGAGGAGCTTGTTTATCTTCTCTTCCCTTAACTTTGAGCATTGGACAATATCTCATCTTGTGGGCAACCTTTCCACAATCATAACACCCATCGGTGCTAACAAGGCACTTACCATCATTCGTCTTCCCACATTTGGCACAAGTAGGCCTTGCCATAGTAGATCCCTTACCATTTCCCCCTTGAGATTTAGGGTTAGACACCCTATCATTATTAACCCTTGGGGAAGCATTTGAGGAACCTTAGTTGGACAACCTTTGTTTGAACCTTGGTCGACCTTGTCCATCGGACCTAGCATTGGAAAAATTTCCATCACCGGTTTTAGCTCTTTTCACCTCTCTATTATTTTCCTTGAGTTTGGACTCCTCAATTTGGTGAGCATACACCATAAGCCTTGAGATATCCATGTCATGGAGGAGCATTGCCGAACGACACTCTTTTTCAACCAAGTCGGACACACCTGACATAAACCTACTCATTTTGGTCCTTGAGTCCGCCACCATGCTTGGAGCATATTTGGAGAGTTGAGTGAACTTTAAGGCATAATCCTTAACACTCATACTTCCTTGACGAAGGTTGATGAACTCTTGTACCTTAGCCTCCCTCAACTCTAGGGGGAAGAACCTATCAAGACATTCCTTTTTAAACAATTTACATTCTACTGGGTCCCGCTCCTACAGGTCTCTCACCCTTCCACTGATCATACCAAACTTGAGCCACATATTTTAGTTGGTAGGCGGCTAACTCCTCCTTCTCTTCCATAGACACCCCCATAATAGTAAGAACTTTATAAACTTCATCAATAAACCTTTGGGGATCCTCTTCCACTTTAGAGCCATAAAATTCGGGATTCATTCGAGTAAAATCCCTAACCCTTGAAGCAGCCGAATTCACAATAGGATTTACTGGGGTTACAACTTCTCAATTGGCTTGAGTCGTCACGGCTTGAGCCAATCTTTAGAAAGTAGACTCTAAACTCCGCATGGGTCACATTCTCAATCATGGGATTAGCCGAAGCTTGATTAGCTTGAAAAGGAGCTTTTTCATTCACATTGTCACCCTCCATTCTTCTTGCATTAGCCCTTCGTGTATTCATGTCCTGAAAACACAAGAGAAAGATTAGGAGAGGGACTTTTATAGAGTTGAACTCTAAGGCACGACTTAAGAGTAATGAAAGAAGTAAAATTTCCTAAACATCTTATAGCCTCTCATTCATAAGTGTGGCGCGCTTCACACTCATGAACAAGACTCTACTAGACGTAGCTTAAGAGACATCATCCTAGAATCATTCTAAACCTTGTGCTCTGATTACCAAGTTTGTCACGACCCAGGGTACCCCATAGATGTAACATGGTATAAAGAATCCCTGAAGGCACCATGTAAGCAACTTAGAATATCATAACATAAAGCATTAGCACATTAAGAGTAAAACGCATTTAAGTCCAAAAATCTTTATAAAGGAAAGTGGAAGTCTAGACTTGTCTCAATTAGCCATCTATTACAATCCTTGAATCAAATAGGGTCATAGCCCAAAACAACATAATCCGAAAGTGAAAGTACAAGAATGAAACTACAACAATAATATCCATCCTCGAATCATGAGGACTCACCAACAAGCTCGAAGAATGATCAAAGCCAAGCTCTAGCCTCTATGAGGACCACCTTGAAAACTGGACCTACACTTGGGAAAATGTAGAAAAATATGGGTTAGCACAAAAATGCACTAAGTATGATAGCCATGCATAAAATCATGAAAACATGCTAAAAGATACATTTTAGTTGAATGCAAGCAATTTACTAAGTTAAAGTATCATTTTAAAGATAATGGAAGAGCATAAGTCATATGCATAATCAAGTCATAGATCCTCATATCATAAGTGTAACATATCATAAATAACCTCAAAGTATACTTGTGCAATGCATCTATAAGATCCCATAATCTCACCCATACCAAGTAAAGCTTCTTGAGCAATCATAGTTCATAAGTCATAGTGGAATTAAGCCTTCACCGACATAGACCATGTGAGCTTACATGGAATCCGGTGTTACCCACACCGAAAAAGGGTTGTCCTACTTGCCAAAGGTAAGACCATGGTTTGTTAGCTCTTAGGTGGATCCACTAGCTAAGTATTCTACGGGGGCACGTAGTTATGGGATAAGGAGATTGTTACTAGAAACCTGGACTCAACTTTGGTAGAGGTCTCCATATCATGAGATACATACTTTGGGAACCCGGACTCAACTAGTGTAGAAGGTCCCATTGGAAGCCGGACTCAGCTTATGTAAAAGCTTCCATCTTATAGTCAATATCCACTCGGTGCTAAGCATTACTTCCCATGGATTACATATTTAGTCTTGACTTAAGTTCATATTTATGTAAGAATGCCTTGACACTCAATCCAACATAATTCATAAGATAACTTATAGATTCAATAGGTGATAATAGCCTTTTAACCTTAGAATCATCATATTGTGAGAAAACGTTTCACATTATATCATATTCATGCACAAGTGTGTACATGAGAATAACCTTTCAACAACACAACAATTTGATCATAATCATGTTCACCTTACTCTCAAAGTGTTCATAAAACATACACATAAATCTCATAATCATGCATAATTCTCATGTTTTCCCCCTCAAGGACCATTGATAATATCAATCACACATCTAGAAATACTACATTAGATATGGATAGTAACATGATTCAAATAACTCAACCTACTACAAGAATAATCTCATCATATTATCTTTTCATCAACTCACCCATATCACAAGGTCATAAATTGGGAATATGGGGATTATCATGGATTCATGGGGATTTCAACTTAAAACAACATTAAATCAACTATTCAATCATAGTATAAGGTAATTAAATCATTAAAAATGTTTTTGAGTAGAACCCATGACTTGGAGTCAAAACCCTAGTTTTTAGGGAATCACTAGTTTTGAAATTGAATTTGGAGGGACTCCATGGATGAAAACTATCCATGGATGGAGGACTATCATACCTTAGCTTTTATTCTCCAAATAAATTGAGTGAAAAGCCTTCTTCAAACCCTAGCTTGACTTTCTTCTTCTTCCTTGGAGTTCTAGAGAGAGGAATTTGGGGGAAAGTTGGTTTTGATTTGAGATTTTTTGAATTATGAGAAAGATGACTAAATTTAGGGGTCTTAAAACATTATATAGTTAGTCTAAATTAATACAAAATGACATCACTTAATATTAACTTAAAATGGAAAACCCCAAAGTGCCCAAACGGCAGTTTCCAGGCTCACCCATGACTATCACAAACGGATAGTGGTTGGACCCACGGCCCGTGCTGTTGAACGTGGTCTAAGGTTCAGAGGCCTGGTTTACAGGCGTGACCCACGACCCCTCACTGACGAACCGTGGTTGGACCCACGACCCATTCTGTTGAGGCATGATCTTGGTTCAGAGAGGGGTTCTTAGGGCCTTGACCTACGTTTCTCACCCACGAGGCGTGGATGCCCTCCATGGGTCACTGCCCAGGCAGCCTCTAAGGGTCTTCCTCAAGGACCCATGGTTGGTCCTTGGGGTTTTAACCTTGATGTTCTAACATGAAAACATTTATTTAAAGGTACGGGGAGGTACATTTCAAGGTTCTAACCCTAACGTCAAGCTTTAGTGTAGGCTACTAGTTTCCGGGGTGTTACAACCACTAGTTCATCATACAAGGACTAAGTAATTTCAGTTGATAGTTATATAACACATTTGGAAATCGTTGTTCAAGTGTTATAACATCTTTTTATTGCTTAATTATAGTCCAAAGTACTAAAATATGGTCCAATTTGACATTTTTCATTATTAAATTGCTTAATTTTTCAATTAACAGATCCATCAATTGTCATCTGTGGCAACAGATGTACATCTATTAGCTAGATAATCTGTTGAATTTTGTGTTAAAATTGCAACAGATCTGTCATATGTTGCAACATATGGATAACCTATCTTATTGTTTTCTGTATCAATTCAATGAAATTGTGACCTAATACAACATGTAGCACCAATATATAGTCCTATAACATATCCAAGTACAAAATTATGGTCTAATACAACAACTTTCATCAATTCTATCAATTATTTTTACAAATACTATTATACCACTAGTTCATCATACAATGACTAAGCTATTCCATATGATAGTTATATAACACCATAGGAAATTGTTGTTCAAAGTTTTATAGATTTTTTGTATTGCTTAATTATGGTCCAAAGTACTAAATTATGGTCCAATTTGACATTTTTCATTGCTAAATTGCTTAATTTATAGATTAACCCATCCATCTAATTGTCATATATGGCAACATATGTATAATCTAACATGTGATTTTTGGTATTAATTCAATTAAATTGTGACCTAATACAACATGTAGCACTAATATATAGTCATATAACATGTTTAAGTACAAAATTATGGTCTAATACAACAACCTTCATCAATTCTATCAATTACTTTTACATATACTATTATACCACTAGTTCATCATACAATGACTAAGTAATTCCATCTGATAGTTATATAACACCATAGGAAATTGTTGTTCAAGGTGTTATAGCATCTTTTTATTGCTTAATTATAGTCTAAAGTACTAAAATATGGTCCAATTTGACATTTTTCATTATTAAATTGCTTAATTTATCGATTAACCCATCCATCAAATTGTCATCTGTGACAATAGATGTACAATTTTGTTGGATATTCAGTTGATTTTTTTTGTGTTGAAATTACAATAGATCTGTTAGATATGTTGCAACATATGTATAACCTAACATGTGATTTTTGGTATTAATTCAATTAAATTGTGACCTAATACAAAATGTAGCACTAATATATAGTTCTATAACATGTCTAAGTACAAAATTATGGTCTAATACAACAACCTTCATCAATTCTATCAATTATTTTTACAAATACTATTATACCACTAGTTCATCATATAATGACTAAGTAATTCCATATGATAGTTATATAACACATTTAGAAATCGTTGTTCAAAGTGTTATAGCATCTTTTTATTGCTTAATTATGGTCCAAAGTATTAAATATGGTCCAATTTGACATTTTTAATTTCTAAATTGTTTAATTTATCGATTAACCCATCCATCAAATTGTCATATTTTGCGACCTCTAAAACTGGCCCAATCGGCCCCATTATTTCATTTCTAGAAGGGATATAAATTACGGTTTTCACTTTCATTTCAAGATAAGATAGGGTTTTTATTTTCTTCCTCGCCACTTTTCTTTCTCTCTCTTCTTTCTCTCTCCTCTCTCTCTGGAGTGCATGGATCTCGAATCTGTAGAGTGCATGGGATACAGTGATGTTATTTATTTCATCAGCGTATTCCGTTCTTTATTTTTAACACACAACTAATTGATTGGTTTGGTTAAACCAAATCAATAAATAAGAGATTCGCCTGTCATGTTCTGTCAAATCAATGAAATCATTAATTTTGCAATATAGCCGTTGGGTAAGAATGAATTTCTTTAAATATAGCTCAGTACTATAGATCTCATGCATGAGTTTTGTTTGTATTTGTTACTTTTGATATAATGTCAAATGCAACATTGAATTGAATTTGTAATGATGAGAATAATCTCATGTTGGGTGTGAAAATCTGTTGCAAACATGAAGACTTATTTTCAATGCAAACTTTATGGTGTAAGGACAATCCAGGTTGAAGATTTTGGTCTTGTCCATGCTATCGTGTATGTGCATTTCTACATGTTGGTATGGAGATCTGTTGTTTGTCTTTATTTTGATTTTTGTTTAATTTAAATTTTTTTGTGGTGTATTTTAGGAGAATGCATGCAACTTGTTTAGATGGAGGGATCGTGAAGATGTTGATATACGATCCAAGTTTGTTATTCTGAGATTGACGAAGAGAATTAAGAACTTGGAAATTGATGATGAAAGCCATATTAAAAGAAGTAACAAATGGGTGATGAAGGAGAAGAAGAAGACTAAATGTTGTAACAACTGAAAGGTAGTTTTCGTGTTGATTGTTGTAGTCTTTTTTCTATTTTTAAGCATTACCAAGAAGAATACTGAGAAGGATGGAAAATTCTTTTGTAGTTGAGTACAATCATTAAAATTATCATAGCTGTCAAAATAAATAAACATAGTTTTGCATTTCTGTTCCAACATTTTTACTTGTTCTTAACATAACATAACATCAGCAAGTTATTGTTGCTACAAATGACTCCTATGTTGCTACATATGCCCCATATATTGCAACATATGAGGCATATGTTGCTACAAATGACCCATGTATTGCTACATATGAGTCAAATGTTGTAACAAATGAGGCATATGTTGCTACAGATGACCCATGTACTGCTACATATTAGTCAAATGTTGCAACAGATGAGGCCTATGTTGCTACAGATGACCCATGTATTGCTACATATGAGTCAAATGTAGCAACAAATGAGGCATATGTTGCTACAGATGACTTATCTGTTGCTACAAATGACTCATTTGTTGCTACAGATGCCTCAAATGTTGCACCATATCACCCTTATGTAGCAACATTTGACCATGTAGTGGATAGATAGAGTTAAAAGAGAGTTGGTTGGAGCAACATAACATCACATACTGTGTACTTGTTCTCAATATAACATAACATAACAGATAAAATAAAACATTGTCATTAATTACAAATATTATCATCGATGATATTATAGGAATGATGAGGGCAATGACGACTTGTTGTAGAAAATATCGCAACAGATTACACTTATGCTGTAGAAATATCGCAACAACAACTGAATCTGTGAAGAAGAATAATGGAGAAACAAATAAGAGAGATGAAAGGAAAGAAGAAAACAAAGCGGAAATTAGTAAAAGTAAATAAATTTGGAATATGAAATGACCTTTTATAGAGGAGAGAGAGAAAATGACGGTTGTTTTCTACCCTTTTTTTTATTTTTTTGAATTTTGACAATATAATATTGCAACATATGACAATTCAAAGTGACATATGTTGCCACATATCTCCTTTCCGTTGGGGCACATGCAGATAATTCTTTGATTTTTTTTTACAACAGAGGTTATATATATTGCTACATATCACCTTTCTGTTGAGGCATATGCAAATAATTGTGTGATTTTTTATAACAAAGGTGATATGTGTTGCCACAGATACCACATTTCTTCATTTCCAACATAATTGACATTTGTTCCAACAAAATAAAAATAATAATAATAAAACCTTCAAATAAATATTGTTGCTTCTTCACATCACAACTGACGATTTTCTTCTCTTTCGCTTTCTCTTTCCCCTGCCTTTTGCGATTGAGGAAGATACTGGAGTAGTATTCATTGATTTTTTTCTTTTACTAATTATATATAGTGATCGAGAAATTGATTTTTTCAACTTCCTACACTTCAAAGGCTGTGAAATCTTCTTGGATGTATGGACATCAATATAATATGCCATTTCCTTAAAAATATTAGTGAGTTCTTTAACACGACTAATAAAATATTCATGTTGATGCTCACATCCTTCTCATCGACAAGAAGAACATTTGATGTTAGATTAAGAAGCAACACTAGCAAAAGATTGAGTTGTTGCCACAGATGAAGCTCCTTGTGATATTTTATCTACAAGGTAAACAAAAAAAGATTGAGAGTTTACAACTGATTATAAAATAATAAGGGTAGCAATTTATACTTATATTGACACATATGAACATTTTGTTGCCACAGTTATACCTTTTGTTGACACAGATGAATCTTCTGTTGCCACAAATGAATCTTCTGTTTCAATATATGGGTAACCTGTTACTACAGATGATCATTATGTTGCTCTAACACATAAGTGACATGTTCCAACATATGATAACTATGTTGGAATATGTACCAACATATCACTAATATGTTGCAACATACAACACATCTTTCAACAAATAAAATATGTGTTGGACAACTGAACAACACTATATTTCTACAATCATATGAATAAAATGGTCACAAAAAGAAGAATAAAAGCAACAAAAATGACTCTTCACTGAAGAACAACAATACATATACATTTCCTCAAAATTAGGGTTTTTTGGGTTTGTCGATTTTCTTTCAAAAACAAAATAATAGGTACCATTACACCATTATTCAATTTTCACATCTATAAAATGATTTCTTGTTCATTAACCCAAGAAATGAACTTAGTATCAAGAGTGTGTTATTCGAAATTGTAAAATCTTTCAAAAAAATAACTTACCCGTTTTAAGTCGAACACGACCTTCACTTCAGAAAGAGAGAGAGAGTGACGGCCGGAGATGAGGAGGAAGATAATGGGGAGAATATTTATTGATGTAGTCGGATTTTCTCAGGAAGAAGAAGAGCGGAACGCTAGAGAAGAAGAAAAAGAGAGAAATTCTAATTTCTTTTACTTTTTTTAATGGTTTAAATAGAATTAAAGTAGTTGAAAATGGTAGTGTTTTTTGTATTTTATAAAAGATTAGAAAGTTTTGAAAATGTCAATTTGGTCCCATATTAACTTAATTACATTTTAAGTGGATTTGACCATTTCTTGGTCAAAGTGTCACCAAAAGCAAAACCAAGACTCAATTGACACCTTTCATTTAGTTTTCTCCATATAGTGGTGAAGAAAACGAATAGGGTGTTTGAATTGACTTAAAAGTTAGTCAAACCTATTTCTAAATTAGTTTTTGACTGTGTTTGGAAAATATAAAAAATAACTTAAAATAAATCAAAAATGACTTCAAATAAGTTAGAAAGTGTTTGATAAGGTTCAAAATGACTTAAAATAAGTCAAAAAACAAAGTAGGTCTCCCCTACTTTTTATTTGTTGGCTTAAAAGTCATTTCCGTTTGACTTTTTATTGTGGGAACTGCCCTCTAGTTTTTAAGTTGACAGTTTGATCCACTGTATTAAATGGGGGGTAAAAGGATGAAAGACTAAAACTTAATTTAACAAAAAATGGTGGGAACCAAAAAATGGAGGGAAGTCAGCCAAAAAGGGAAATAAAAACTGTCAAATCCCTACCTGTAGCCCTCTTTTTCTTTTTCTTTTCTTGTTCGTTTTTGCTTTCTTCATGTTCTCTTCATTTTCTTCTTCTTCTTGTTCGTTCATTCTTGCTAAAAATATCATTTTGCTTCTCTCCATTGTTTTTCTTGGTTGCTATTCCTTGTGCTTCTTCTTCTTATCTTTTTCTTCTAGTATCAAATTTAGTTAATCAGTGGACCAAATTTCGTTCTATATCAATTGGCATTACTTCATAAGTGATTGTGTTCACACACCATTTTGTTTGGTAAGTAGAATTAATAGTTCTTTCAATTATTATCATTTGGGTATACCTGCAGTTTTTTCAATAATTTATATTTATGTTTCCAACTGATGGTTATGTCAGTTGCAACAATTGACTCGTGTTGAATAAGTCAGATATTGAAACAGATGATAGTCTTATGTTGCAACAGAAAATAGGGCTGGACATAAATACCGAAAAACTGAAATATCGAATCGAACAGAATTATTTTGATATTTTGATTTTTGGTTCTGTATTCGATATATATTTTTGTATTTTTTGGTATTTCGATTCAGTTTTCGGGATGTAATTTTTGTATTATTCAGTATTTTGGTTTATCGAAATATATTATATTATAATATATATTAATATTATATTAATTATTAATATTAAAATATAAATATTATAGGAAAAATTAGGTAAAAAACACAAGACTCAAAACTTTTCTTTTCACTTTTCAGTTTTCAAACGCACGTTAGTCAGTCGCTTCCCCTGTTTTCCACTTTTCACTTCCCACTTTCGGCGTCGATCAAGGACCAGCCGATCAGCAACATGCCAGCGACCGGCCAACCAACAGCTGAACATCAGGCTAGCAGGCAGCACACAGCAGGCCAGCAGGCAGCACACAACAGCCGACCAGCAGCATGCAGCAACCGCCAGTCGACCAACACTCAGGCAACAACCGACCGATAACCACCAGCGATGGACTGGTGACCACCATCAGGTATTGCATTTGATAGATTGATTATTTTTTTGTTGTCAATATTTCTTCTTCCATTTTAAGTTACCAAGTTTCAAAAAGAATATGTCTTCTTCCATTTATTTTTCTTTCTGATATTTACTTTTGTTACTAGTTAGTGTGTGAATTGTGAAATATATTTTTTATATAGATGACTGAAAAGAATCAATTAAATATGGATGTGGCTGATCAAAGTCGAATAAGTATGGCTGGTTCTACAGATAATACACCTACTAATAACAATGATGCGCCAATTAGCACAGAAGAAACAAAAAAAATTGGATCCTAGGTCTACTGTTTGGCAACATTTTGAATTTTTTTGAAAATCGTGTATTAGTTAAAGCAAAGTGTTTACATTGTAAACAAAACTATGTTGCTAATACAACTAGAAATGGAACAAGTGGACTGAGACAATATTTGACTAACCGATGTAAAGTGTATAATCCCCTCCTGAAGCACCCGGTATTCAAATTGTTAAATATTCAAAATAACAGTTCTTTGATCGAGAATTGGAAATTTGAGCAAGAGGTAGCTAGGAGAGCTTTAGATGAGATGATAATTTTGGATGAATTACCTTTTAGTTTTGTTGAAAAAGAAAGCTTTAAGAAGTTTATGAGTAATGTCCAACCTTTATTTCAGATTCCTTCTCGTAGAATCATAACAAGGGATTCTTATGAAGTTTATGGTGAATAGAGAATGACTTTGAAAAAGTCTTTTAGAGAACTACAACCAAGAATTTGTATCACAACAGACACATGGACCTCGGTGCAAACAATCAATTATATATGTTTAATTGCTCACTTTATTGATAGGGATTGGGTGCTTCATAAAAAATATTGATTTTTTGTCTGAGTGTATTAGTAATTGTTTACTTGATTGGAACTTGGACAATGTATTCACTGTTACGGTTGATAATGCTTCTTAAAATGATTTGGCAATTTTAGAGTTTTCCAAAAAATTAGATATGTAGGGAACTAATATGATGGATGGTAAGCATCTCTATGTGAGATGTATGAATCACATACTTAATCTAATTGTGCAAGATGGTTTGAAAAAAATTGGTCCTTCTATCAAACGGGTGAGACAAATGGTGAAATATATTAGATCATCTTTTACAAGGACAAGAAACTTCTTGAAATGTGTTGAAATGCAAAATATAGAATGTGATAAAATGTTGTCTTTAGATGTGCCTACTAGGTGAAATTCCACCTATTTGATGTTGGACACGACAGAAAAGTTTGAGAAGACTTTTGAGAGGTTTGATCTTTATGATGCTAATTTTAATTCTTTTCTTGCTACTGATGTTTGTGAAGAAGGAAGTATTGCAAGTTCAATTCAAAATGAGGATTGGGCTAATGTGAGGAATGTCACAAAGTTTTTTGATAAATTTTATGAGCTCACATTGAAAGTTTCATGTTCACGGTATGTTACTTGTAATGTTCATTTTGAGGATATATGTGAGCTTTATGCATATTTGAAAGTATGTATGACAAGTGATGATGTTGATTTGAGTAAAATGGCTTCGGGGATGAAAGAAAAGTTCAAGAAATATTGGGGTACTCCTGAAAAGATGAACAAAATGCTTTTTGTTGCTTTTGTTTTGGATCATCACAATAAATTTGTGTATGTTAGTTTTGCTCTTGAAGAATTACTTGGGGAAGAAAAGGGAAAGATAGTGAATAATGAAGTAGATGTTTACTTGAAGAAATTATTTGCGATCTATGTAAGTAAGTATGCAAAAAGTTCTAAAAATTAATCATCTTCATTTGATACATATGATTCATCTACTTGTGGTGTTTCTCAAAATGTGAAAACAAATTCTTTGAGAACTAAGTTTTACATGAAGAAACAAAAGCAAGATTCTGGAAGTTTAGGTGTTAAATCTGAGTTGGATAGATAACTTCTTGAAGACCAGAGCCTGAATCAGAGGATTTTGATATTTTGATTTGGTGGAAAGTTAATTCTCCTAGATTTCCTATACTTTCACAGTTGACTCGATATGTATTGGTTATTTCTATGTTGAGTGTGGCATCAGAATCTGCATTTAGCACCGGTGGTCATATTCTTGATCCCTTTAGAAGTTCATTGACTCCCAAATGTGTGCAATGTCTCATTTGTGTCCAAGATTGGCGTAGACAAGAAACTAAGCATATTTGTGTTGAAGAAAATTTGGGATTTCTTGAAAAAATTGAACTTGGTAAGACTTTTTACTTTTTATTTATTTTTGGAAAAAATAAAATACTTATTGTGTTGTATGATATATTTGATTTTCTTATTTATAGATATGGTATGATTGCAAGTCTCAAGTATTTAATAGTGATGAGTTCAATACGTTATGATTTATTTAATCATATCATTTTTTTAATCTTAAAAGTAGTATTCTAACATTTGATTTTATATTAAAAGGTCCAAGAGTCAAGACAATGAACAAAAGGCGTAAAGTACTAAGTTTTGTTAGTGTTTTTGTTGGCACTTGAGACTTGAAAGTGGTCTCATGGAAGAAAGTCAAGAAACTACATTGTTGCTCATTATTGTTATTTGTTATTGTTGGCATTTGAAAGTGATCTCATGGAAGAAGCTACATTGTTTGTTGCTCATTATTGTTGTTTGTTATTGTTGGCACTTGAAACTTGAAAGTGGTCTCATGGAAGAAACTACATTGATGCATTATTGTTACTTGTTAGATTGTTATTATGTTGTTGTGTAATGGCATGATCAATTGATCATTGTATTTGTGAAGTGTAGTGAAGTTTTATACTTGTTAAATTGTTGCTTGTTATGCCTTTTTGGCTTTATTATTTTTACTTGTTAAATGCCTAGTATAGTTGGCTAGATTGCTTGTCACGCCCTGAGGCTACCCCCTGGATGCAGACACAGGACCTAGGATCACGAGTGACCCCAAGTTAACCCTGCTGGCATAACATAAGCCTACTATGATAACAAAACTGATGCGAAAACTTAAATATCATAAAAATGAAAGTGATGGGGGATACCCATTCTATATCTGAATATATGAAAACTACGAGTTTGAGTACAAAAGAGAAATCAAACTCTAAGACTAAAGCTGAAACTAACTATGTCTAAAATAAGCCTCTAGACTGAATAGAAATGTTAGGACATGCCCCCAACTAGATCTAGCAAAACTGAAACTAAAAACCAAAAGCGATAAAGATAAACATGTCACTAGTCCTCAAAGAATGAGGACTCACCACTAATGCTGCTGAACTGAAGATCGGGAACCGATCTAAGCGTGATCTGGATGCTGAGGACCTAAACCTACATCACGAGAAGATGTCGCGCAATGTATACGTCAGTACTTGAATGGTACTGAGCATGCAGGATAGAGTAAAGCTGAAATAAACATATAATTGAACAAGCAATAAAGTAAGAGTGTAATCTAAACATGATATAGATACTGAATACTGAGCTAACTGAATGCAATGACCATTTTATAACATGCTAAGACTGAATACTGACTGTACTGAAATGTGGTCAATGCAATGGAATCTGACTGAACTGTGGGAGCTATTAATAATCGATAATAAAACCACATGAGCTAAATGTGGAGTCTGATGTATACGCCTCATCGAGAGGACCCAATAAATTCTGCCAAAGGTATAGAGACATGCTGGCGTGATCTCTAAAATGATGCCCACAGAGGGGACTTACAACCTACGTGGCTCGTAGTTCTAGGACTATTTGGGTATGCTGAACCCTAGTCCAACTCGGTACTATGCCACTCCCAATGGATTAAGTGATTAATATATTATGACTGAATTTCTGTGATTCACTGGATAGCTCAAAATGACATGCGAACTGAGAATGCACATAAATAAACTGATAATGACACATTCATATACTAAGGCATGTATATCTGAAATAGCTGAAATATCTGGCCTAGAATGTGTAATTCAAGAACTAAAGAACTACATAGCTAGGGTTCTGAAATTCATGCAATAAACTGAGTAATAAACATAATAATCTGATTTGGATCATTTTAACAGCTAAAACCCAACAATCCTAACATTCAAGAAACCCTAGGTCTAGATGATATTGAGGGAATCAAGAATCTGACTGAAAACTAGGAACCTAATGCGCAAAAGGAACCCACTAGTGAAATCCCACATACCTAGTGACGAATTCCATGGAGAAATATTTCAATTTCGGGGATGGAACTGAAGGAACCTTGTTGCGTTCTTGAACTAGGGTTCTTGACCTCTTTTCTCCTCTTACACTCTAATTTTTCTACGTTTTGATTAATGATTTGACTTGGGTAAGTTCTAGTTATGTTTCTAGGCTTAAACTTACTAAAACCTCATAATTTAGGGTCTGAACGACGTACTTTAGGGGCCAAACGAACAAGGAAAAGACAAAAAGACCCTTGACTTAAAAGCTGTAGGAGTCACCGACGGAGTTGACTGACGGGCCGTGAGTCGACTGACGGTCCGTACTGGTCGACCGTTGTTCACGACTGAAGGATGAAATTTCGGGTCTGAAACTGAAAGCTGATTGGCCCATTGACGGGCTGACTGACGGTCCGTACTGGTCGACCGTCGTTCGCGACTGAGGGCCGAAATCTGAAGTGTGAAACTGAAAGTTGACTAGCCCATCGACGGAGATGACTGACGGTCCGTAGGTGGCACCTGTAACTTCTGAAAATCTGGAATTTTTCCTTTCTTGAATCTGGGGTGTTACATTGCTAGTCATTACGAAAGTCAAAATATTTGATAAATAGCAATAGCTTAAGGAATTAGGACCACTAAAACATAGTAGCATACCATAGAAATTAGATATTTTGAAAGAGCCACAAAAAAAAATGTACTACTAATTTAATTAATTTAAGAGACATTAGCATTGTTGCTTTTTGATACAGCTTTTGTGCTGCAACCCGAATCGCGTGCCTTCTTCTAGTCTTCTTCGCTATTGGAGTTTCATCACCCAGTATCTATGCTAAATCTCTACCAAACATATCCACAAATGTTCTCTGTAAATCCTCTAGACTCTCCATATCCACAAACATATCCATAACACTTTAAGGGACACTTATTTTTAGCCTATTAAATTGAAATATCAAACAAAAAAATTGTAAAATTTAAATTTTAAAAAGCCCACTAAGCAGGCCCACAAAAAACTGAACTAACAAAAATCGAACCAAAATAACATAAAGCGAACCAACATAATAAAAATTGAATCAAATCAAACTAATTCGGTTTGGTGTTTGGTACACGTGGTACAAGAATTGAAAATCAAAAAATTGAAAAAAACTGAAACCAAATCGAATTACCGAATATCCAGCCATAAAAGAAAAGTCATATGTTGCAACATATGACCTACATGTCGCAATAGACTAGTCATATGTTGCACCAGATGACTTCTCACTTGCAACATATGACTTAGCTGCTGCAACAGAGCAGTCATATGTCGCAACATATGATTTATCAGTTGCAACGAAATAGTCCTATGTTGTAGCATATAATTTACACATGTTGCAACGTATGATTTATCTGTCGCAACAGAATAGTTATATGTTGGAACATATGACTTACATGTTGTGATAGTTAAATCATATGTTGAAAGCAAATGACTTACACTAGCATCATATGACTTACATGTTGCAAAATATGATCTATCAATCGCAACAGAATAGTCAAATGTTACAACATATGACTTACATGTTGCAATAAAATGGTCACATATTGCACCAGATTACTTACCTCTTGCAACATGTAATTTATCTATCGTAACATTATAGACATATGTAGTAGCCAGAGGCGTATCCAGGATTTCTCTAAGATGAATGTACGATTATGAAAAAAATTATCTTAAATATAAATTTGATCGATTTGACTTTTAGGTTCTTAATATGAATCATTAAATTTTAAAAATTAAAGGTACAAAATATATAATACTACTAGTTTTAAATTTTAATATAGACATTTGATTTAATTATATAAAAAAATTCATAGTGCTAAAACTTTCAGAAATTTTCAATGTAACATACTTCAAAATTTTGAAAGATTAAAGAAAAAAACAAAAGATAAATTAGTTTAAACGTCAAAAGTGTAATCGATAACCACTTATAGAGTTGTTACTCAAAAAGACAAGGTAGATATAAGACTTAAATTTTTATCCTCACTTAGAGAGGTGTACCCAATCATCTTCGTATTATTATATGATACTATGAACGTGAATTCAGACATCTATATTTAAATATTTTAAAAAAATATAACACTATTATATATAATCTAGAGAGGAAAGCATGGGTTCACGTGAGCCCATGACAACCCATCTGTTGGAACATATAACTTACATGTTGCAATAGATGACTTACATTTCACAATATATGACTTATAGTCGTAACTTGATAGTCATATGTATCCACATAAGACTCATATGTTGCAACAAATGTCAAAGTTGTATTCTATCATTAGTGTTAACTATTTTTTGAATTAATTTCTTTAGGTATAATAAATGGAGGGTTTATTCATAGGGATTGATTGTTTTGGTGAATGGATCGAGAAAAAAATTAAATATTTGGCGTTAGAAGGATGGTATCGCTAAACAGTTGGTAGGGATGATTCTCGAAAGAAATATTTAGTATGATAATTTTGTGAATTTAATCATCCATCGTTGTCAACTCAATTGTCAACCGAAGATCTTATCATCAGTTACATTCACAACATTTTTCATAATGATAAGGTTTACCTTTTAAAATAATTGATTAGCCTAGTTTGCTTTTTTATTAAGAGCCTACCTGGTTGAAAATCCTATCGAGGAGAATCAGAAACTAGAAGAAGACTAGAAAGATATGTTAAATGATTTTGATGTTGTGGACATCAACTACATGCCCAAATCAAAGTGTTCTGTATGTAAGGACTTTGGCCACAAAAGAACTACATGCCCAAATCGAAATTGCTTCATCATTATTGTTGAATTTTAATGGATGTTTTTTTATTCATGGATGTATCTTATCTTAATTTGAATCAACTTATGTTATTTATATAAAATGTGTGATTTATTTTGAACTGATGTATCTTTAAAAAATTTGAATGGGTTATAACTTACAATATAATTTTGCATCTGTTACAACATATGTCAATTATATGTTATTACTTAGTTTACAACATAATTGTTCGTCTTTTACAACATATGTCAATTGTGTGTTAGTTCGTAGAACAAACCATTTCATCTGTTCCAACATATGTCAGTTGTGTTTTAGTTCCTACAACATAATTGTGCATCTGTTATAACATATGTCAAATATGTGTTACTATTTACAAAATAATTGAGCATCTGTTCCAATATATGTCAATTGTACGCTGAAATTACCACAGAGAGGTCATATGTTGCAACATATGGATAACCTTACATGTGGTTTTTGATATTAGTTCAATTAAATTGTTACCTAATACAACATGTAACACTAATATATAGTGGTATAACATGTCTAATTACAAAATTATGGTCTAATGTAACAACCTCCATCAAATTTATCAATTATTCAATACATATAGTATTATACAAAGAATAAACAATTTCATGTGATAGTGATATAACACAATAGATAATCGTTATACATTGTGTTATATAATTTTTTATTGCTAAATTATGGTCTAATGTAATAAAATATGGTCCAATTTAACATTTTTAATTACTAAATTACTTAATTTATCAATTATTATATTCATATAATTGACATTTGTGGCAACATATGTAAATTATGTTGGAACATATGGTCAAATTTGTGTTGAAATTAGCACAGATAGGTCATATATAGTAACATATGATAATTTTACATGTAGTTTTTTTATATTAATTCAATTAAATTATGACCTAATACAACATGTAATACTAATATTGTAACACCCTACAAAATTTTTGAGCTAAGACTTGAACCATCCTTCGTAGTGAGTAGGATTTTACCAAGGAATTTAAAATTTTCTTAAGTGTTAAGGTCACTAGATGTAGCACCTTGAGTTCCAAAAAGAACTAAATTGGAAATAGCAAAATCTGAAGTTTTGCAAGTTATGCTTAGGTTCTGAGTTTTGGGTCAACTTCAAAACCATAACTCTTAGTACAATGTGAGTTAGGAGGGCTAAAAGATAGCTAATGCAAGGTCTTTGAATTATCTTTCCAACACCACTGATATTTCTAAATTTCAAGCTTTGAGTAAAAATTTATAACTGATTTACTAACGACGCTCAAACCTGGCAGCAGCTCCGCGATGGCTCCGTGTTACGGAGCCAATACGGACCTCACTGCTTGCTGAAAAATTATTCCGACTCCCAGCTCATTTTATTTATTTCTTTAGGGGTATTTTAGTCTTAAAAATCCTTAGGAGGTCATCTAAATTTCCCTAAACGTGTAGAAAAATCAATTTTCATAAATCAAACCCTTTCATCCACTCCAAAAATTCTACGCTCAAGGAATTCAAGAAACGTTAAGGCTAGGGTTCTTCTTAAAAGATTTCCCTTCAAGTTCTTCAAGAAGATGGTTCTTTTAGGTATGTAATCTTCCATAGTGTTGGATTTTTTCACCCACATGTCAATCATGTTAATTTCAGCGTTCAATTCGTTCTATAAAGTTGAAGGTTTGATGTTCTTGATATGTGTTCTTGAATTTTCTTTCGTTCTTGAATTGGGCTGACATTGAGGAGTTCTTGAGATTATTGCGTCGATTTATAGAGTTGTTATGAGTTAGATTCTAGTGCACAAGTGCTCGGTATCTGAATCTAAAGAGAAGTTGAGCAAAATAATCGAATTTAGACAAATTGGGGTTAGAAAACGAAGAAGAAAAAAGTTAGACGAATCTGGCAACCCAGTCCACGTCGCGGACTTGCCTCCCCATTTCATAAAAAATTTCTTCGCATCGCGGAGAGGTCACAGACCCCTCTACCTCAAAATTTATTTCGCGACCAAATATTAAAAGGCATCTTCGCGTCGCAGACTTGTTTCCAGACAGTGATTTCTTGATCGCTTCTCATGTTTAACTATCTAAAAATACTCCTAAACATCATGAGATCTTTCCCATCACAAATCACAACCTTGAATTCATAAATCAAATTCAAGGTAGAGTTGGGAGTTAAGTCTTGAGAGTTCTTTCAAACATTTTTGAGAAAGTCCCTCTGAGTCATTTTGGAGAAGTCTTCTAAAAATTCAAATAACTTGTTTCAAGACTCGAGCAAGTGAGCATAAGAATGAGGAGAATGTATTCATGAGTCTACTTTATCATCATGAGATCCATCATATAATGAACCATAACTCTTGAATTCATAATTCACATTCAAGAGAGAGTTACGAGTAAAGTTGAAGAAAGTCTTTGAGTTCAATTGTAAATCCTTTGAGATCAACTATCGATTTGAGCTAAGTTTTGAGGAAGTAAGTATGAGATGAGAAGAGTCGTATACATGAGTTCCATAATGTTCTTTAGACCCTTGATTCGAGTCGTTCATGCTCATAAACTCCGCATGAACTCCATACATTGAGTGTCTTTGAGAGGAGTAGCATCTTCGAGTACTAAGTCTTGAGTATCAAGTTCCTATTCCTTTTTGAGATTATATTCCTAAGCATGGGACTATTGCACGTTACCCATGAAGTCTTTGAGTTGAGCAGTTCATGCCCATAATTCCTCATGAACCCTATAAGTCGAGCAGTCTTGAGATTAGAAGTATCTTTGAGTCCTTAAGGTGAGTAGTTCATCCCTATGATTCCGCATGAACCCTCTGAGTCGAGCATTCTTCAAATGAGTATTATCATTAAAGTTCTTGAGTTCTAATTTGTTGAGTCTCGAATATTTAGTTCTAGTTATGGTTATTGAAAACCTTGAATTGAGTCGTTCACGTCCATAATTCGGCATGAACTTTATTCTGAAAAGTCTTTTACAAATTTTTCTAAAATTGTTTTAAGACTTGAGCACTTAAGTTGAGAAAGAGTACAGTCGAGCTCATTTTATTTAAAATGATATATCGGAACTAAGTATTCCCAAGAGTAAATGTTTTCACATTTAAAAGAGAAGGAAACTGAGATTTCTAAAAGAGTTTTGAGCAGTTTGAGTAACATCTCTTTTAAGAGAAATTTTTTTGTGTAATAATCTCAAAACACAGAAAGAGTTATGTTTTTTAACATATGATTTGAGTATATTTTGGTAGTAGTATTGAGCACCGATATGGGGACGAGTTCAGATAACTCAAGTTTCCATCAACCATATAGCCAACGTGGGTAGAAAGGGTCATACTTTTTAGATGATTCCTTAATGATTTTTAGCATAGACTAGTGGATCCACTTAGTTGAGGCGTTCTATATCCCGGCAAGTTATAGGACAGTTCTGGCAGCATGGGTGAGACGCTGTATCATCACATATCTCATAGTGATGGTTGTCGGTTAGAGAAACTCCCATAGAGTTATATTATATTTTATTATATATAAATTGAGTTGTTATTGTATTCTTCAATACACTGAGTTTCTTTCTACTGTTTTAAAAGCTTTCCATATATTGCATGTGTATTGTTGCTTTATATTGCGTTGAGTATCCAGACATGAGTACCCAGAGTCGAGTATCATATCATTGCATTGAGTATATTTATTGTTGAGTTGAGTTGAGTTGAGTGAGTTGCGAAGAGGTAAGTATGTTTCATCTTTACTAATTTGTTAAATATTTTAAAGACTTAAGTTGCCTATTTTATGGCGAGTTGAATATATTATTTTATTTAGAGTTTTTCATTTGAGTTAAAGCTTTGTATTTAAGTTTCATTAATTTTATTCTATTTTAAGCTTTGTATGCTTAACTTAGTCTTCCACTTGTGGTCAGCTAGGATGAAGGTTCGCTTAGGGACCAACAATGGTTCTCGAGTGCCGGCCACATCTAGGGTGTAGGATCGCGTCGTGACAAACTTGGTATCAGAGCACATTTATCAAGTGTCCTAGGGTGTCTATGAAGCCGAGTCAAGTAGGATCTTATTTATGGTTGTGAGGGCCCCACTTTTATAAATGAGGGACTACAAACATTTTAGAAAAGTTTCCCTTCTTTTCATACTCTTAATCGTGCAGTAGTGCTATGTCATAGAGATTTATTCTAACTCGTGTGTTATCATATCCATTCGACTACCCCTCATACTAGAGGTGGTTGAAAAGCAAAGTTAATCCCTTATCAATGTGTTGCCCTTCGTAAGAGCCTTGAGGAAGTCATGAAGCTTCAGAGGGGCTTGAGAGAAGGCCATAAGTGAGTAAGTGTTCAGTTTTAGAGGAATGCACCCATATTTATATGAATCGTGCATTTGAGCTAAAAGTGAGTTGTACTTTTCTCCCTAAGCCTTGTTTCCACTGAGATCCTTACGAGGAAGTATGTTTAGAGCTTGGTTAGTATTTTCACCCTAAAAGATAGTATGAATGATGAGATCATGAGCAGTGGTAGTGAAAGAGCCCAGAGTTAGAGGAAAGTATGCAGAGATTTAGTGATCTAATAATGGGAGATAGAGTTTTGAAGAGCTATGTTACTATAGTCATGCACCTAGTAAGTTACTAATGAAGAGTTTTCCCTTATGGTTAGATTAAGAAGTGATGAGTTGTGAAGATTCCATCATAGGAGGTAGAGTGTGGTAGCTAGAAAAGAGTTGGTGATGAAGAGTCATTATGTAGGAAATGACCAACTGTAAGTGTTGAATAGAATAACACGAGTATTCATGAGGTGATAGATCTAAGTTAGGCTTATGATTGTGAGGGAGAGCCCATAATATTCAAAGTGTTATAGAACTAATTAGGAAATGATATATAGTGAATGAGTGAATAGTACACAAGTTGTGAAGGGAAATGTGATAGTAAATTGTAAGTATGAAGACTAAGAGGTAAGGACTGACTATTTGTCATAAGGTCCTAATGGACGAGTGTTTCTGAATTTGTGTCCAGTAATTGTAAGTTAGTATAGTAAGCGAGCAATTATATTGATATTCAGGTTACTCATAAATATCAAGCTTGAATTTGAGATGAGTGTCATGATCAAAAGAATGGCAACATGTGGGTGATGATGATGTTAGTCTTGAGATTTTATCTGGTAGACTTGACATAGAGTAGGTGAGGAATTGAGATGTTAGCTGCAATAAATATGAGTGGTACAAGAAAGAGACCTTAACCTATAGATAAGGGCAGTGAAGTGTGTCTAAGTCACAAGAGTAACAAGAGCATTAAGAGGGGTACCAAGAGAGTATGTAATCAAAAGAGGTTAAGAGAAACACCTTAGAAAGAAGTCTTAGTACCTGCTTATTGAGAGTTCGATAGTCATGAGATGAACTTCTCCCTAGTGTTAGAGTAAAAGATGATGTAGACCAGTTAGAGATAATGGAATAGGTCCATAACTTTCAAGTGTCAACTTTAGACTAAGGGGGAGATGAAGAGATGAGAAATCAAGTCAAGTGTTAAGAGTAAGATAGTAATGAGTTCCAAAGAGTATGGGAGATATCCTTTCAAAGGTCCTTTTAGTAATGGGGTGATGTTAAAAAGAGAAGGTTAATGATCTTATCGTGGTGATGATGGTGTGATAATTCCATCTAAGGTTATAAAAGAGGAGGATGAAGTTTTACTATGAGAAATAGTTAAATGAGAACCCTAAGTTGGTTCCGAAGGAGTTGGTAAGTAGGAGTCCATGGAGTTGTTAGAGTACTAAGCTTGAATGTGGTGTAGTTAAACATTAGGTGGTTCTTAATATAAGCCTAATGTGGTGGTAAAAAGTAATAGTTTTGGGATGATATTCCCTATAGAGAGGTATAGAACCCGAACCTAATGTAACACCACGCACCTCTAATGACCTAAGCTAGAACCTAACGTGTAGTCTAGTAGACTAATGATGTGTAAACGTAAGGCTAAGGTCGTAAAATAATTTTCCTAAATTAGTACTAGGGTTCTAGTGCCTAAACGTCAAGTCACGACCCCCCTAGGATCCCCCAAGGGACAATGAGGAGGACCTAAGAGAAGGTCCAAAAAGCTGTCCAAAACAGCCTCATTCACGAAAGGAGGACCACGAGGCGTGGATTGACTCACGCCCCGTAGATGGGACTCATGAGTCCAGCCTTAGCCTCTTCAAAAGGGTCCCCAAAACTCCATGTCCCAGCCCCATTCCACGGATGTGCAGTACAATCCGTGGACCAACTCACTCCCCGTGGAAGAGTCTCGTGAGTTCAGACTTAGTCTCCTCACCAACACCTCGAGCCACCCCTCACTGACCCAAACCATGAGTGACCAGTGCGGTCTGTGGTTCAGACCACGCCCCGTGGACGGAGACTCGTGGATGGGGCTTGGGTGGACTGCCCTAACTCGGCCATGTGGGGGTAGGTTAGTAAATTACTAATTAATTTGTTTAAGAGTAAAAACGGTTATTTTTAGTTATATTGAGTATATTAAAATATTTTTAAGTATTGAAACAAGTCTTTTGACCCCTCACAACTCACAACTCACAACTCAAAATCAAACCCACTTCCCTCTCAAAAATATTCTCTCTCCAATCTCCATTGAAGAACACCAAGAACTTGAAGGTTAGGGCTCAACAATCAATATTTTAAAATACAATTCGTGGGCAAAGCTTCAATTAAGGTATGGGAACTTTGATTCATGGAACAACTTTCTCCATGAAGTCCTTCAACTCTTGGTTTCGAAATTGGTAACTTGTTCAAAAACTAGGGTTACTATTCCAACCATGGCTTCTTCCAAAAAATGATTTTATTATGTTAATTTCATTATATTATGCATGATTTGATGTTTAATGGTGATTTTCATTGTAAAATTCCCCCTTGAACCCATGAACACCCCCATAACCCCAATTTCAAGTATTGTGATGGGTGTAATGATGCAAGATGATTACTATGAATTGTTTCTATGTGAATTTAGTTATTGAATCTTGTTTTATTCATGCCTATTGTAGTATATTTAGGTGTAATTGTGAGACATGGTTTGTGACCTTGAAAAAAAGGGCAAATTTCTAGGCTTGTACATGTTGATGAAAGTTGTGTATAACCTATTGATTCACTTAGAAAGTAAATATCCTATGAATAATGTGTAAAGTATGGTATTGTTGAAAGTATTGATCTTCTCTTACCTTTATACTTAATGATGCATGAATAGTCTAGGATGATGATGATGGATTGTGTTGATTGAAAGTCTATTTCTCATGAAAACACTATGAATGTAATGTGAAAGTCCTACTCACACACTAATGTTGATTCTAAGGTTGAAAGTACATCCTCACCTTTAATGAATCTATGAGCTATTTCGATAGATTGTAATGAATGAGGGATAGAGCATTCCTTCACACATGTAAATGCGATTAAAGACTTAATTATGTATAATTTGGGAGATAATGCTTAGCACCGAGTGATTTGGACAATGAGGTAAAGGCCCTTCCGCCAATGCAATAGGGAGGGTCATCCAAAGTGAACTCATAAGATGGAAGCCCATCTGCCAATGCAATAGGGTGGGTTTCTAGAAGCAATCTCCCTATCCCATAACTATGTGCCAACGTAGGACTTAGCTAGTGGATACACATAGACGCTAATACACTTAGTCCTACCTTAGGCAAGTAGGACACCTTTTTTCAGTGTGGGATTACACGACACTGGATTCCATGTTGCTCACATGGTCTATGTCGGTTATGTTATTCTTCCCTAAATGAATGAGACATGGACTATACTATGACTTCTTGGTGAGTTTACTTAGTAGGAGTTGGGGTGTGGGACTTCACTCCCACATTGCACAAGTGGACTTGGTTGGATGTTGTGGGGTGGTTCCTCATTATTGTGATGAGATACGAATGCATACACGTGTCTTGAATGGTTGGTTATTATGAATGACTTTCGTTGTATTCAAAGTAATGTTCATGATTATTTCCTTATTGGTGATTAATGATTATAATGAGGTTTAAAGATGATATGAATGACCAAGGGAGCTTCGAAGGAGCACTTAGTAGGGTTGGTATTATGAGATGCCAACCATTACTTGCACAATTGTTCCTTAGAGGTTGCTAAGGTGTTTATATTACCATGTAGTGAGTAAAAATGTGATTATGGCTTGTGTTGTACATTGTAAATGCATGTTGGTTTCTAAACTTGACAAAGACATACTTTTATAACAAAAATGTACCTGTTATCATATTTAAGAATTTTATGCTTGTTTCCATACTTAGTACATATTATGTGATAACCCTTCTTCCTTCTACATCTTAATGAGTGTAGGTTCTGGCTAGGTGACTTTCACTCTCCTTTTGAAGAAGATTTGGATTGCTTATCTCCAAGTTGTGGTGAGTCCTCAAGTTAGAGGATGGGATTTCCTATTTCTTAGTTCTATTGTACCTCTCATGTTGAGACTTTTATTGATGTATAAGACCTAAGTCCCAAACTTTGTATTCCTATGTTTTAGATGATGGTATGAGACAAAGTCTAGGTTTTCCTATTACTTTCTTTTATGAAAAGTGAAGTTGGACTTCGATTGCAAAGTTTTAAATTTTCCGCATTATTTTAATGTCTTATATAATGATGATGCTAGAGGCTTGTATGAAACCCCTTCGGGGTCAAGTACGCCATGTTACGTCTAGGGGATACTCCCGAGTCGTGACAAACGTGGTATCAAAGCATAAGGTTTTGGGAATAATATTTAGGTTGACGTCTCATGCACCACATCTAGTAAAGTCTGGTTCATGAGTGTGAAACGCGCCACACTTATGAATAAGAGGCTATAAGATGCTTAGAAACATTCCCTTCTTTCATTACTCTTTAGTCTTGCTTTGGAGTTCTAACTCTATGAAGTCCTTTCTTCTAACCCTTCTCTTGTGATTATAGGAAATGAATACAAGAAGGGCGAACTTAAGAAGAATGGTAGAAGAGATGGTGAATGATGAGGGAGTTCCTCCCCAAGGTCCTCAAGTTCCTAATGATGAAGGAGCTATGACTAATGTGGAGATAAGGGCGGCTCTCCAAACATTGACTCAAGTCATGACGGCGCAAGCACAAGTCGTGACAACTCAAGCTCAAACCATGATGGCTCATGCAAATAGGGAAGTTGGGCCCCGTGCTAATCCTAATCCAAGCACCATGGCTTCAAGGTTAAGAGACTTTACTAGGAAGAACCCTCCTATTTTCTTGGGTTCCAAGATGAATGAAGACCCACAAGAGTTTTTGGAAGAGGTCTACAAGATAGTGGATGCTATGGGAGTGACTTCTATTGAGAAAGCCAAACTAGCAGGGTATCAATTGAAAGATGTGGCCCAAGTATGGTTTAATCAATGGAAGGATAATAGGGTTATAAGAGCAGGTCCCATACTTTGGGAAGTGTTCAAGAAGGCGTTCCTTGATAGATTCTTTCTCCATGAAAAGAGGGAAGCCAAGGTTGAGGAGTTCATCAACCTCCGTCAAAGGGGAATGAGTGTCCAAGAATACTCCTTGAAATTCACTAAGTTGTCAAAATATGCCCCATCTTTGCTGTCTAACCCAAGAGATGAAATGAGTCGCTTTGTCACCGGTGTGTCCGATGCTATTGAAGAAGAGTGCCGAGCGGCAATGCTCCGTGACAAAATGGATATCTCAAGGTTGATGACTTATGCTCAACAAGTTGAGGAGTCAAGGCTTAGGAACAAGAGTAGAGAGGTAAAGAGGACAAGGTCCGATGATGGTAATTCGTCGAAAGGTAAGTTTGAGGGTCAAAGTGGACCAAGGTTCAAGAAGAGGTTTTCCAACCAAGGCTCCTCCAATGCTCCAAGACCCAACAAAGATAGGGTGTCTAACCCTAAGCCTCAAGGAGGCAATAGGGGTGGACCTTTCGTGAAGAGACCTATATGTTCCAAGTGTGGTAAGAAACATGAGGGGAAATGTTTTGCCATAACGTGTGTGTGCTATGGATGTGGCAAAAATGGACATCAATTGAAAGATTTCCCAACTCGTGCGGCCAAAGGAAAAGAGGGTAACCAAGCTACACCAAGTGGTTCTAATGCTGATGCTCCCAAGAAGAATCGCTTTTATGCTCTCCAATCTAGAAGTGACCAAGAGGGGTCCCCGGACGTTGTTACTGGTATGTTGCAAGTATTTTCAATTGATGTTTATGCATTATTAGACCCTGGTGCCACTTTATATTTTGTTACTCCTTTTGTGGCAATGAAGTTTGAAGTACCTCCCGAAGAGTTAAAAGAACCTTTTTCCATGTATACCCCGGTTGGTGACTCAGTTGTAGCTAAAAGAGTGTATAGGAGATGTCTTATCTCTTTGTCTCATAGAGTCACATTGGTAGATTTGGTTGAATTAGATATGTTGGACTTTGATGTCATTTTAGGGATGGATTGGCTTCATGCTTGTTTTGCTTCCATTGATTGTAGAACTCGGGTAGTAAAGTTTCAATTTCCAAATGAGCCCATTTTGTAATGGAAGGGGGGAAATTCAATCCCTAGAGGTCAATTCATTTCATGTCTAAAGTCTTGTAAAATGATTTCTAAGGGTTGTATCTATCATATTGTAAGAGTTAAGGACATTGAGTCCAAGACTCCTCCTTTAGAGTCAGTCCCCGTAGTGAGGGAGTTTTTGGAAGTCTTTCTCGATGACTTGCCCGAAATTCCTCCCGAACGGGAAATAGACTTTGGCATTGATCTTTTGCCGGATACTCAATCCATATCAATTCCCCCTTATCGGATGGCTCCGGCCGAATTAAAAGAATTGAAGGCACAACTCAAGTATTTTCTAGACAAGGGTTTTATTCAACCAAGCATATATGCATGGGTGCCCCGGTTTTGTTTGTGAAGAAGAAAGATGGGTCCCTTAGGATGTGTATTGATTACCGCCAATTGAACAAGGTCACTATAAAGAATAATTACCCTCTCCCTAGAATCGATGATTTGTTTGACCAACTCCAAGGGGCGAGTTACTTTTCGAAGATTAACTTAAGGTCGGGCTACCACCAACTTAAGGTGAGAGAGGTGGAAATTCCTAAGACGGCCTTTCGAACAAGATATGGTCATTATGAATTCCTAGTCATGTCTTTTGGTCTAACAAATACCCCGGCGACGTTCATGGATCTAATGAATAGGGTATTTAGGCAATATATTGATTCGTTTGTGATTGTCTTTATTGACGATATTTAATCTATTTGAGGAGTGAGGGTGATCATATGAAGCATTTAAGGATAGTATTGCAAGTCCTTCAAGACCACCAATTAGATGCTAAGTTTAGCAAGTGTGAGTTTTGGCTAAGGTCGGTTGCTTTCGTTGGTCATATTGTGTCGGGCATGGGTATAAAGGTTGACCCTAAGAAGATGGATGTAGTCAAGAGCTGACCTAGACCTCTATCTCCTATCAATATTAGAAGCTTTTTGGGTATGGCCGGTTACTATATGACGTTTGTTGAGGGTTTTTCTCTCCATAAACAACCTTAACTCAAAAGAAAGCAAAGTTTGTGTGGTTGGAGGCTTGTGAGAAAAGCTTCTAAGAATTGAATAATAGACTTACATCCGCTCCGGTGTTGACATTACCGGAGGGTACCAATGGATTTGTAGTATATTGTGACGCTTCTCGAGTGGGTTTGGGATGTGTCCTCATGCAACGGGGTAAAGTGATTGCCTATGCTTCAAGGCAACTCAAGATACATGAAAAGAATTAGCCAACTCATGATCTCGAACTAGCGGCAGTGGTGTTTGCTTTGAAAATATGGAGACACTATCTCTATGGGATACATGTAGATGTGTTTACCGACCACAAGAGCCTTCAATATGTGTTTAGCCAAAAAGATTTGAATCTTTGACAAAGAAGGTGGTTAGAACTTTTGAAGGATTATGACATGAGTGTCCTTTATCACCCCAGAAAAGCCAATGTAGTTGCTGATGCCTTAAGTAGAATGTCCATGGGTAGTGTGGCTCATGTAGAAGATGAGAGGAAGGAATTGGTTCGTGATGTGCATAGGTTGGCCCGTCTAGATGTCCAACTTGTGGATTCCGCCAAGGGTGGATTCATGGTTCACCATAGTTCCGAATCATCCTTTGTGGTTGATGTAAAGTCTAAGCAACATCTTGATCCTATTTTGATGGAATTGAAAGAATCGGTTCTCAACAAGTCCATTGAGGTTTTCTCCCAAGGGGGAGATGGGGTGCTTAGGTACGAAGGTAGGTTGTGTGTTCGGGATGTTGATGGTTTGAGGGAGAAAATATTAGAAGAGGCTCATGGTTCACAATATTCTATTCATCTGGGATCCACCAAGATGTACTGTGACCTACGGGAAATATATTGGTGGAATGGTATGAAGAAGGATATAGCGGGTTTTGTGGCCAAATGTCCCAATTTTCAACAAGTCAAGGCCGAGCACATGAAACTGGGAGGTTTGCTCCAAGATATGAATATTACCACTTGGAAGTGGGAGGAGGTGAATATGAATTTTGTTGTGGGGTTGCCTCGTACTCGAAGGCAATACGATTCTATTTAGGTCATTGTTGATAGGATGATGAAATCAGCCCATTTCCTTCCTATCAAGACTACTTTCTCGGCGAAAGACTATGCTAAGTTGTACATCAAGGATGTAGTGAGGTTGCATGGGGTTCCTTTGTCCATCATATCAGATAGAGGTACTCAATTCACTTCACAGTTTTGAAAGGCGTTCCAACAAGGACTTGGTACCAATGTTAAAGTTATTACCGCCTTCCACCCCCAAACAGATGGTCAAGCGGAACGGACCATTCAAACCTTAGAGGACATGTTGAGGGCGAGTGTGATTGATTTCAAGGGTAATTGGGACGATCATCTTCCTTTGATAGAATTTTCCTACAACAATAGTTACCACACTAGCATTGCCATGGCTCCGTTTGAAGCACTATATGGAAGAAGGTGTAGATCTCCGGTTGGGCGGTTTGAGGTAGCTGAGTTTGCTCTAATTGGTCCCGAACTAGTCTATGATGCCATTGAAAAAGTTTGACTCATTAGAGAAAGGTTGAAGACGGCCAAAAGTCGGCAAAAGTCTTATGCCGACAATAGAAAGAAGGATCTTGGATTTAAGGTTGGTGATTGGGTCTACTTGAAAATCTCACCTATGAAAGAGGTGATGAGGTTTGGAAAGAAGAGGAAACTTAGTCCCTGGTATGTGGGGCCATACCAAATCTTAAAGCGTATTGGGAAAGTTGCTTATGAGGTGGACTTGCCAAATGAATTGGCTCCGATTCACCCGGTGTTTCATGTCTCCATGCTCAAAAAGTGTATTGGTGATCCGGTTTCCATCTTTCGTTTAGAGGGTTTAGGATTTGATGAGAACCTTTCTTATAAAGAGGTCCCGGTTGAGATTTTGGACCGGCAAGTGAAAAAGTTGAGAAATGAAGTAGCTTCCGTTAAGGTTCTATAGAGGAATCACTTAGTTGAGGGTGCTACATGGGAGGCCGAGGCCGACATGATGTCCCGCTACCCTCACCTTTTTCCTTCTACTCCTATTCAAGCTTGAGGTAAATAGTTCCCCTTAAGTTTAGTGTTTTGGGAGTCTTGTATGTTGTATGATTTCCCATGATTTCCCTATATTGTGCATGTTCTTATGAGAATTCATGTTTTAGCATATATTGAGTTTTCATGATGTCTATGCTTCCTCATGTTGATTTGCATTTTGTATGATGATTGCATTTTGACTCCATGAGATGAAATGATGAACATGATTAATAATGTGTTGTTGAGATTACATGTTGGCTCTATATTATTGTGTTGAGCTTACTTGAGTTGGAGAAGTTAGTTCCTCCCATGCTTATGTAAATTGATGAGTTATATGCCTATTGAGTTGGTAGAAGTAATTCCTACTCTTTTTTTGTATTGCATTGACCATGTTGTGAAATAGAGTTGAAGTTTCCTCCTTTTGAATATTGCATATGGTGAATAGTGCATTGTGAGTCTTGCTCATTTTTTATGTTTCCTGCATGATGGGCTGCTAGTCTAGAGTTTCTAACTTAGTTTGGTGTCTTGGTCATCATTAGGGGACAAATGTTCCCAAGAGGGAGATAATGTAACACCCCAAACTTCTAATGACCTAAGCTAGAACCTAACGTGTAGTCTAGTAGCCTAATGAAGTGTAAACGTAAGGCTAAGGTCCTAAAATAATTTACTAACTTAGTACTAGGGTTTTAGTTCCTAAACGTCAAGGCACGACCCCCTAGGACCCCTCAAGGGTCCATTAGGAGGACCCAAGGGAAGGTCCAAAAAGCTATCCAAAATAGCCTCATTCACGAAAGAAGGACCACAAGGCATGGTCTGACTCACACCCCATAGATGGGACTCGTGAGTCCAGCCTTAGCCTCCTCAAAAGGGTCCCCAAAACTCCATGTCCCAGCCCTATTCCATGGACATGCAGTACGGTCTGTGGACAAACTCACGCCCCGTGGAAGGGTCTCATGAGTTGAGACTTAGTCTCCTCACGAACACCTCGAGCCACCCCTCTCTGACCCAAACCACGAGTGACCAGTACGGTCCATGGTTCATACCACACCCCATGGACGGGGACTCGTGGATGGGGCTTAGGTGGACTGCCCCAACTCGGCCATGTGAGGGTAGGTTAGTAAATTACTAATTAATTTTCTTAAGGGTAAAAACGGTTATATTTAGTGATATTAAGTATATTAAAGTATTTTTAAGTATTAAAACAAGTCTTTTGAACCCTCACAACTCACAACTCAAAATCAAACCCACTTCCCTCTAAAAAATACTCTCACTCCAAACTCCATTGAAGAACACCAAGAACTTGAAGGTTAGGGCTCAACAATCAATCTTCTAAACTCCAATTCGTGGGCAAACCTTCAATTAAGGTACGGGAACCTTGATTCATGGAACATCTTTCTCCATGAAGCCCTTCAACTCTTGATTTAGAAATTGGTAACTTGTTCAAAAACTAGGGTTTCTATTCCAACCATGGGTTCTTCCTAAAAGCGATTTTATTATGTTAATTGCATTATATTATGGATGATTTGATGTTTAATGGTGATTTTCATTGTAAAATTCCCCTTGAACCCATGAACACCCCCATGACCCCAATTTCAAGTATTGTGATGGGTGTATTAATGCAAGATGATTATTATGAATTGTTTCTATGTGAATTTAGTTATTGAATCTTGTTTTATTCATGCCTTTTATAGTATATTTACGTGTAATTGTGAGACATGGTTCATGATCTTGAAAAAAGGGGCAAATTGCTAGGGTTGTACATGTTGATGAAAGTTGTGTATAACGCCTATTGATTCACTTAGAAAGTAAATATCCTATGACTAATATGTAAAGTATGGTATTGTTGAAAGTATTTATCTTCTCTTACCCTTATACTTAATGATGCATGAATAGTCTAGGATGATGATGATGGATTGTGTTGATTGAAAGTCTATTTCTCGTGAAAACACTATGAATGTAATGTGAAAGTCCTACTCACACACTAATGTTGATTCTAAGGTTGAAAGTACATCCTCACATTTAATGAATCTATGAGCAATTTAGATAGATTGTAATGAATGAGGTATAGATCATTCCTTCACACATGTAAATGCAATTCAAGATTTAATTATGTATAATTTGGGAGGTAATGCTTAGCACCGAGTGATTTGGACAATGAGGTAAAGGCCCTTCCGCCAATGAAATAGGGAGGGTCATCCAAAGTGAACTCATAATATGGAAGCCCCTCTGCCAATACAATAGGGTGGGTTTCTAGAAGCAATCTCCCTATCCCATAACTATGTGCCAACGTAGGACTTAGCTAGTGGATACACATAGACGCTAATACACTTAGTCCTACCTTAGGCAAGTAGGACACCTTTTTTCAGTGTGGGATTACACGACACTGGATTTCATGTTGCTCACATGGTCTATGTCGGTTATGCTATTCTTCCCTAAATGAATGATAATGAACGAGACATGGACTATACTATGACTTCTTGGTGAGTGTACTTAGTAGGTGTGGGGGTATGGGACTTCACTCCCACATTGCACAAGTGGACTTAGTTGGATGTTGTGGGGTGGTTCCTTATTATTGTGATGAGATACGAATGCATACATGTGTCTTGAATGGTTAGTTATTATGAATGACTTTCCTTGTATTCAAAGTAATGTTCATGATTATTTCCTTATTGGTGATTAATGATTATAATGAGGTTTAAAGTTGATATGCATGACCAAGGGAGCTTCAAGGGAGCACTTAGTAAGGTTGGTATATTACCATGTAGTGAGTATAATTGTGATTATGGCTTGTGTTGTGCATTATAAATGCATGTTGGTTTCTAAACTTGACAAAGGCATACTTTTCTAACAAAAATGTCCTTTGTATCATATTTAAGAATTTTATGCATGTTTCCATACTTAGTACATATTATGTGCTAACCCCTTCTTCCTTCTACATCTTAATGAGTGTAGGTTCCAGCTAGGTGACTTTCACTCTCCTTTTGAAGAAGACTTGGATTGCTTATCTCCAAGTTGTAGTGAGTGCTCAAGTTCGAGGACGGGATTTCCTATTTCTTAGTTTCATTGTACCTCTCATGTTGAGACTTTTATTGATGTATACGGGCTAAGTCCCAAACTTTGTATTCCTATGTTTTAGATGGTGGTATGAGACAAAGTCTAATTTTCCTATTACTTTCTTTTATGAAAATTGAAGTTGGACTTCGATTGTAAAGTTTTAAATTTTCCGCATTATTTCAATGTCTTATGTAATGATGATGCTAGAGGCTTGTATGAGACCCCTTCGGGGTCAAGTACGCCATGTTACGTCTAGGGGGTACTCCCGGGTCGTGATACCTAAGGATTTGGGTTAAGCTTGAATTTAGTAAGAGCATACCATTAGACTCAGACCTTAGTAAGAGTAACCCCATTCCATACCCAGTCCATTCGTCATTCGAGGACGAATGATCCCAAAGGGGAGATATTGTAACATCCTTGAAATTTTTTGAGCTAAGACTTGAACCATCCTTCGTAGTGAGTAGGATGTTACCAAGGAATTTAAAATTTTCTTAAGTGTTAAGGTCACTAGATGTATCACCTTGAGTTCCAAAAAGAACTAAATTGGAAATAGCAAAATCTGAAATTTTGCAAGTTATACTTATGTTCTGAGTTTTGGGTCAACTTTGAACGACCATAACTCTTAGTATAGGATGATTTAGGTAGGATACAAGATATGTAATGAAAGGTCTTTGAATTATCTTTCCAACGCCGTTGAGTTTTCTAAATTTCGAGCTCTAAGTAAAAAGTTATGACCAATTTACTAATGACGCCCAAACCTGGTAGCAGCTCCGTGATGGCTGTGTTACGGAGCCAATACGGACCTCACTACCTGTTGAAAAAAATTATTCCGACTCCCAACTCATTTTATTTATTTCTCTAGGGGTATTTTAGTCTTAAAAACCTTTAGGAGGTAATCTAAATTGCCCTAAACGTGTAGAAAAATCAATTTTCATAAATGAAACCCTCTCATCCACTCCGAAAATTCTACGCTCAAGGAATTCAAGAAACGTTAAGGCTAGGGTTCTTCTTCCAAGATTTTCCTTCAAGTTCTTCAAGAAGATGGTTCTTTCAGGTATGTATGCTTCCATAGTGTTGGGTTTGTTCACCCACACGCCAATCATGTTAATTTCAGCGTTAAATTCGTTCTAGAAAGTGAAGGTTTGATGTTCTTGATATGTGTTCTTAAATTTGCTTTCGTTCTTGAATTGGGCTGAGATTGAGGAGTTCTTGATATTATTGCATTGATTTATAGAGTTGTTTTGAGTTAGATTCTAGTGTACATGTGCTGGGTATCTGAATCTAAAGAGAAGTTGAGCAAAAGAATCGAATTTAGGCGAATTGGGGTTAGAAAACGAAGAAAGAAAAGTCAGGAGTATCTGGCAACCCAGTCTGCGTCGCGGACCTGCCTCCCCATTTCATAAAATATTTCTTCGTAGAAAGGTCACAGACCCCTCTGCCTCGAAAATTATTTCGCAACCAAATATTAAAATGCATCTCCGCATCGCGGACTGGCTTCCAGACAGTGATTTCTTGATCGTTTCTCATGTTTAACTATCTAAAACCACTCCTAAACATCACGAGATCTTTCCTATCACAAATCACAACCTTGAATTCATAAATCAAATTCAAGGTAGAGTTGAGAGTTAAGTCTTGAGAATTCTTTCGAACATTTTTGAGAAAGTCCCTTTGAGCCTTTTTGGAGGAGTCTTCTACAAATTCAAATAACTTATTTCAAGACTCGAGCAAGTGAGCATAAGAATGAGGAGAATGTATTCATGAGTTTACTTTATCATCACGAAATCCTTCATATAATTAACCATAACTCTTGAATTCATAACTCACATTCAAGAGAGAGTTAAGAGTAGAGTTCAAGAAAGTCTTTGAGTTTAATTGTAAATCCTCTGAGATCAACTACCGATTTGAACTATGTTTTGAGGAAGTAAGTATGAGAATGAGAAGAGTCGTATATATGAGTTCCATAATGTTCTGTAGACACTTGATTCAAGTCGTTCATCCTCATAAATTCCGTATGAACTCCATACATTGAGTGTCTTTGAGAGGAGAAGCATCTTCGAGTTCTAAGTCTTGAGTATCGAGTTCCTATTCCTTTTTGAGATTATATTCCTAATCATGGGACTATTGCACGTTACCCATGAAGTCTTTGAGTTGAGTAGTTCATGCCCATAATTCTGCATGAACTCTATAAGTCGAGCAGTTTTGAGATAAGAAGTATCTTTGAGTCCTTGAGTTGAGTAGTTCATGCCCATAATTCCACATGAACCCTCTGACTCGAGCATTCTTGAAATGAGTATTATCATTAAAGTTCTTGAGTTTTGAGTTGTTGAGTCTCGAATATTGAGTTCTAGGTGTGGTTATTGAAAACCTTGAATTGAGTCGTTCACGTCCATAATTCGACATGAACTTTATTCTGAGAAGTCTTTTACAATTTTTTCTAAAACTATTTTAAGACTCGAGCACTTAGGTTGAGAAAGAGTAGAGTCGAGTTCATTTTATTTAAAATGATATATGGGAACTAAGTATTCCCAAGAGTAAATATTTTCACATTTAAAATAGAAGGAAAATGAGATTTCCAAAAGAGTTTTGAGCAGTTTGAGTAACATCACTTTTAAGAGAAAGATTTTTGAGTAATAATCTCAAACACACAGAAAGAGTTATGTTTTTTAACATATGAGCTGAGTATATTTTGGGAGTAGTATTGAGCACCGATATGGGGACGAGTTCAGATAACTCAAGTCTCCTTAAACCATGTAGCCAACGTGGGTAGAAAGGGTCATACTTTTTTGAAGATTTCTTAATGCTTTTTAGCATAGACTAGTGGATCCACTTAGTTGAGGCGTTCTATATCCCGGCAAGTTATAGGACAGTTCTAGCAGCGTGGGTGAGACACTGTATCATCACATAGCTCATACTGATGATTGTCGGTTAGAGAAACTCCCACAAAATTATATTATATTTTATTATATAAATTGAGTTGTTATTGTATTCTTCTATACACTGAGTTATTTTCTACTGTTTTAAAAGCTTTCCATATATTGCACATGTATTGTTGCTTTATATTGAGTTGAGTAGCCAGAGTTGAGTACCCAGAGTCGAGTATCATATCTTTGAGTTGAGTATATTTATTCTTGAGTTGAGTTGAGTTGAGTTGAGTGAGTTGAGAAGAGGTAAGTATGTTTCCTTTTTACCAGTTCAAGCTTATGTTTATGCTTTAGAATTTCCCTTACATTCTCGTACATTCCACGTACTGAGCCATTTGGTCTACATCATTTCATGATGCAGATATAGGTATTCAGGGTCATCAATAGGAGCTTCGTGGATACCACATGGAGTTCGAGTTAGCTATGGTGAGCCTCCTTGCTTCCATAGAATTTCATTTACTTTTCAGTTTTGTTAGGATGTCGTGGGTCTTGTCCCGACTTTTGTCTTTGTCATTTAGAGGCTTCATAGATATACAGTAGAGTTTCAGAAGTCTGTTCATTTAATTTGTTAAATGTTTTAAAGACTTAAGTTGCCTATTTTATGGTGAGTTGAATATATTATTTTATTCAGAGTTTTTCATTTGAGTTAAAGCTTTGTATTTAAGTTTCATGAATTTTATTCTGTTTTAAGATTTGTATACTTGAGTTAGTCTTCCGCTTAGGGACCAGCAATGATTCTCGAGTGTCAGCCACGTCCAGGGTGTAGGCTCGTGTCGTGAAAAATATATAGTGTTAAAACATGTCTAATTACAAAATTATGGTCTAATGTAACAATATTCATCAATCTTGTCAATTATTCAATACATATAGTTTTATACAACTATTTCATCATCCAATGACTAAGTAATTCCATTTGATAGTGATATAACACAATTGATAATTGTTATACATAGTGTTATAGCATTTTTTTTATTGCTAAATTATCGTCTAATGTAATAAAATATGGTCCAATTTAACATAATTAATTACTAAATTACTTAATTTATCAATTAATATATCCATCTAATTGGCATCTGTGGCAACATAATTTACAAAAGTTACAACAAAATATGAATCAGTTTAAACATAATTTATGAAAATTACAACAAAATATGAATCAGTTGCAACAAAATACAAATAAGTTTCAATAGAATACAAACTATTCCATTTTCATGGGCAGAACCTAACCCATAACTGGCCTAACAACAATTAACGACCCATTCGACAGGGTTATAAATAAGTTAACTTTGGTTCCCTAATTCTCACTCTCACTTAAAATCCTCCTGAGAAGATGTTACAACCTTGGACGAATCTAAGTCTCTACATGCTCCTGTTGTGGGTCATCAACGTAATTATATTGTTCTCTGCTAATATGATTTCTTCTTCAACTGTGTTCTTAGTGCATGGGTGATGCTCGTTGTTTGTTGTTGTCGGATCTTGTCTAATGGAGGGTAGCTTCATCATTTTTGTAAGTCTTCTTGCTTTATAACATCATGTCTGTCTCGTTGTTTATGGTTTTCTTCCTCCTACTAACTATCGTTGTTTGTTTTTCTATAGGTGGTCTTGTGACAGAGTGTGTGGGTAGCTCTAATCCACCACCCTTCAAGAATGTTGATGCCTCTCTAGGTTTAATCGCTCAATGTTGACTCCAGATCCTCCCATTTTGTCGAGTCCTTTTTTACTGGATGAATTAGTAGTATAGGCTAGAGCGTTACAGATGTAAATTTTGATTATTTTTTTTTGTGTTAGTGTCTTTGTAAATATAAATGTTTCTATGTAGCCTAGCCTTCTCTTAATGGTGATACTACTTGCATGTCACTATCAATATCTATATATGTTTATATAATGTAATGTAAATATGTTTATGTTTGGCAAATTATGTGCTAGAATTTCCCTTTGGGTGTTGGATGTTGAATTGGAAATTGATAATTGCCACATAGAATTGACATATGTTTCAACAGGTTAAAAAGCGCTGCTTGTTTATAGACTAAATACATCAAATTGACATATGTTGTAACAGATTAAAAAACACTTCTTGTTTATAGACTAAATCCATCAAATAGACATATGTTTCAACAAATTAAAAAGCGTTGTTTTATAGTTGTCTAAATAAACATAGTTATGCACTTCTATTCCAACAGATGCACAATTTTGTGTACTTGTTCTTAACATAACGTATGTTGCAACAAATAAAAATAAAACAAAACATTGTCATTAATTACACACACATTGTCAAGGCTCCAAGGTCCTACATACTATTCCAGCTGCCCAAACCCATTGCATCCTTGAAACTGTATTGTCACACAACTTGGTGTTGGGAGGTTCATAGTAGTGTCGGTTATCAAATGCTCAATAAATGCAAGCCAGTATGACCCGCACGCGGCACCAATTTCATTTTTGACCATGATATCCACTCAACCTTTAAATTCACATGGTTCATTGATGAACTTTTCTGGAAAATGTTTCATTATTTCACTTTGCCTCAACTAAATTGGCAGCAACTCGAACACAGGTAGTATGAATGTCAAAAATTGGCTATGTTCATAAACCATCTTGTTGCAGTCATAAACATTCATGCGACCCTCATGCAAGAAGATCTCAAGTGTCACAAAAAGTTTTTCTCTACGTTCATGAGTGCAATAACCCTTTTTACCCCAATCCAATCCATGCCACCAGGATATGGTCTATTGCCCCTAACGTAGTCAATGACATCGTCTTCCCATACACACTTATTAAGTAGCTGCTTTAAGCTTCTGCCACTAGGTGTTGTTGCTTCATCACTTATATCTTTGTAATTGTTTTTGAAGTAAGTATATAAGTTGAGATCCAAGATTCTATTCGTGAAATCATAGTGCTCATGGAATCTCGAATGCCTCTCCCACATGAGGCTAAGAATTTCATCAATACACTGAAATAACAATTAATATTAAAGAGTAATGATTGAAAAGATAAAACAAACAAACATTATAAATTGAAGGTTAGTAGAGAAAAATAACCCAGTCATCCCACCAAGTTGTCATACTTGTCATGTTCTTGAAATCATTTCCATCAAGATATTGCATGGCGTATAGTTTGTGTTGATCCTTTGTTTTCATCAGTTCCAACAAAATAGCCTTTTTAGCTGCAGGCACGAACTTGTAAATATTTACCTTCTTGAGCACCATCTTCTCTTCTATGGCCTCTCAAAATATTTTTTTCTTCATATTGGATATTACCTTGATAAATATTTTTTTTCTCCTCTTGGCCTGTGGAGTATATGGATCCTGAACCTTGCTTGATGGAATGACACCCCAACATCAACACTAACACCAACACCAACACTTTTTCCATCAACACCAGCACCAACACCAATATTAACACCAACCCTTACAACTGCATCAACCATATCCTCATTAAGGACATGAAATTCACCATCATCAACTCTTTCCCTTTTGATGGTTGTTGCTCCAACCAATTTCCTTTTAACTTTATCCACTAGAGGATCAAATAAGATTTCAACAAACCCTAGAGTAATTAGAAATGACATTTACAACTCCTTTTCTGTTGGGACAAACCATGAATGCACAACCTAAAAATTATAAAAATGAGTCATTTGTAGGAACAAATTAACAATCTATAGCAAATATGTGTCATCTGTAGCAACATATGCCTCATCTGTAGCAATATTTGACTCATATATAGCAACACATGGGTCATCTGTAGCGACATTTGGGTCACATATTGTAACGGACATGTCATAGGTTATAATAGATGGGTTATATGTCGCAACATATGGAGCATCTGTAGCAACACATGGCTCATCTGTAGCAACATATGACTCATTTGTAACAACATTTGGGTCACGTGTTGTAACAAATGAGTTATATGTAGCAACATATAGTTCATCTGTAGCAACACATGGGTCATCTGTATCAACATATGACAACTATGTTCGAATATGTACCACTATATATCACTATTATGTTGCAACATACAACACTTCTTTCAAAAAAATGAAATATATGTTGGACAACCGAACAAACTATATTTCTACAATCATATGAATAAAATGGTCACAAAAAAATAGCAAAAGCAATAAAAATGACTTTTCACTGAACGACAACAATACATATACGTTTCCTCAAAACTAAGGTTTTTTGGGTTTGTCAATTTTCTGTCAAAAACAAGAAATAATAGGTATCATTACACCATTATTCAATTTTCACATCTATAGAATGATTTCTTGTTCAATAGCCTAAGAAAAAAACTTAATATCAAGAGTGTGTTGTTCGAAAATTCTAAAATCTTTCAAAAAAATGACTTATCCATTTTAAGAAGAGTGACAGTCGAAGACGACGTTCAGTTCAGAAAGATAGAGTGATAGCCGGAGATGAAGAGGAAGAGAATGAGAATATTTCTTGATGGTTGAATTTTCTAAGGAAGAAGAAGAAGAACTTTTGAATCCTATTTTCTTTTACCTTTTTTTTAATGGTTTTGTTATAATTAGAGTAGTTGAAAAATGTAGTGTTCTTTTTTGTATTTTATGAAAGATTAGAAAGTTTTAAAAATATTAATTTTGTCCCAATTAACTTATTACATATTTTAAGTGGGTTTGACCATTTCTTGGTCAAAGTGTCACCAAGAACAAAATCAAGACTTATTTGACACCTTTTATTCAATATTCTCAGAAACTTTAAAGACAAATATTACAGAATGGTGGTTAAATCGTCTATGTTATATGGAGCGGAGTGTTGGCTAGTCAAGAACTTGCAGGTTCAGAAAATGAAAGTTTTGAAGAAGATAAGGATGTTGAGTTGGATGTATGGGCATATCGAGAGAAATAAGATATTCTTAACAAGTTATTTTTGGCCTCGATAGAGGACAAAGATGCAGGAAATGAAGTTGAGATAGTTCAATCATGTGTAAAGGAGATATACAGATGCTCCAATGCACAGGTGTGAGAGGTTGGTTCTTCCTTTGTGAACAAATGCCTCTTTTTTCTTACCTGAAATCTATGAAAAACAAGTGGGAGAGGGAAATTCTCTCAAAAACAAGACTCTATCTATCTTCACAAAGTAGAAGTAATGTCCGTGTACATAACCACCCACCTCTAGGGATGACAATTGGGGGAGGGGGGGGGGTGAAGGCGGGGCGGGGTGGGTTTAAGGCTAGGCGGGGCGGAGCGGGTTTAAGGTTGTGCAGGGCGGGTTGAAGTGATTTTTAAAAAAAACTAATGCGGGGTGGGGCGGATTGTGGGTATATGTGATTTTATGCGGGTTCAAACTTAATTTTAACTTTTTACATGTTATAAGAATGATAGAACATTATTTGCTAAGATAATTTTCTTTAAAGCTACTAAAATATTCAAGATAGTAAATAAAAATGGTTCAATAAAAAATAATACAAATTCTTACATGTTTCCCAACTGACCTCTAAAAACTTAAATTAATGCAACTCAATGAAAAATTGAATTTATTTTTATGAATTTTAATTTTAGTATCAAACTTAACTAGAAAAGAAAATATTAAAAAATACAGAGCAGGTTCATGCAGTACGGGTCTATGCAGAGCGGGGCAGGGTGGGCAAGTTGAAAATGAGAAAAATTGTTATGCAGGATGGATTAAAAAATTTGCAGGTTAAGCTCAACCCACCCCGCACCACCTCATTGCCATCTCTACCTTCCTTAAATCTCGCTTGTAGAATTATTTATCAATGCTTCTCTCTATTAACAAACAAATCCTTTATAAAGAAAATCACATAGATTCATGACCCTTTGAAAAGTTAAAGAGAACATCAAGGTAAAACTAAATCATTTCTTCAAATCAGTCAAACCATTTTGTAAATTACAATCTGAATCTTTTGCAATCAGTGGTCAAGTCTAAAGGTAGAAAACTACAAAAGCCATTGCATGGCCATTTTTCAACATAATGTACACTTGAAGACCACTCTGTGACTCCTCATTTCCATAGACTTATTTCTGAAGAATGATTCCTCTGCAATTAGTATAAACAGCAAAGGAAAACTCACAATCTATTTTCATTGTAAGAGAACAACAGACACTTTAGAATTTGTCGTTCTGAACCCAAGCAAGATCAATAGAAGTGCTTGAGGCATTTCATTAATGCCTCGGTGTTCTCGGGCATGCCTACAGACACACGGACATATCCCTTCAGCTCCTTGCTGTTGTAGTGACGGATCATCACTCCCATAGTCGCAAGGTCTTCCTGCCACACGAGTTTCTACAGTTAGAATGTAGGAGAGACAGAAATGCATTACTTGCCAACTGCGCCTTCAAAATCGCATAACAATATATTCATAAAACAGATTAAATACCAAGAAAGGGTGAGCATGGGCAGTATTAGGATCACTTCACAACCGTGCCTTAATATAAATCTCAATACTACTATTACAACTACAGCCTTATATGCATCAATTTACAAGTTGACGTCGGCCCATAACAAATGTTGGCGCAATAATCAGTAGGTCCAGTTTTGATCTTTCTCGTGTTACAATATAGTTAGCTCCAACATAGTGTTTCCTAATATCTTATCAGCATATTGCTTCTTAAAACTGGTGTCCCAGTTAGCCCACAAGTTCTCCTACGTAACCTCCAATCCGTTGCATCATCTCCAACTTATTTTACTGTAAAAGACCTCAAATACGTCCTAGTCTCAATCTTATGTTAATTCACTGCCTCAGTAGTCAGCAGAGATCGGTCATCTCTTGTTTAGCATAATCGTCGAGTATTTTGGCGATTGGACTAACTTCGTTATTCCATGCACTACCATAACATAAAAGAAACAAGGTAGTCTATTAAAATTCTTTTACTTTATTCATGTTCTTTAATACTTCTTTCACCTTGGTATCAAGCTTCTACATAGTGATGTTTAGCACAGGATGAAAGACATGAGACCAAATAAACAAATAAATGAGTTGGAATAGAAGAAGTGACAGAATTGACTTTACAAGAATGAAACTTGGTGATATAAGCACTTTACCTTCAATTTCTTAGCATCCATTCCAGATGTAACCTTACAGAGAATGAAATTAGAATAGCTAGGGTATGGATCAAGAAATGGGACTTCTTTCAAGAGATTAAATAGCCTCTCCCTTTCTTGCACCAGAGCCACTTTCACATTCTGGCATAAATGCCAAAATAATCAATAAAACTTTCCAAATAAAAAATGATATTGTTACTTATAAAAGAGATTAGAACATTTGGGCAAAGTTATTCAATAATGCACAGTGGAAATGTTCCATATCCTAAGATACCTCCAGATAAGCGGGGTTCTTTAAAGCAGCGCAAGCAGCAATTTCAGCAGCAACAGACACATTATATGGTTGCTTTGCTCGCCAAAGGAATTCAATAATACTCCGTGGAAATGCTCCATATCCAACTCTTAGTCCAGCTAAACCTGAGGATTGGGATACCATTTAAATTAGTCAACTATACTTTAATCCCAACCACCCATTTATGATAGCACTTGTAAACACTAATGTAAACACTAATTTTGCGAATAGGAACACAGAGGAGATGATGATGTATCAGCCACAACTGATAAGATCTTGCACTATATCAGCAAAAGAGCAACAAGAGGCATACGGGTTTTCCAAGCACACTTATTGAATTGTCTCATAGATATCAAATGGGAAATAATGAACCTACCAGCTCTTTTGCTGAACGTGCGAAGAACAATCAGATTCTCATGTTTCTTCACCCACTTCATCTTAGACTCCATTCCAGAAAACTCAACATATGCTTCATCCAATATTACCAATATGGGCAGGTGAAGTATTTTCAAAAGAGTTTCATCATCAATTATACTGTTCAACAACAAGATAGATTGTTTCAATAGAATAACAACATAAAGGAGGTAAGGTATCAAAATGTATAATGCCAAACAAACTCTAATGTAAAGAAAAGTCAACGCAGTGGAAAGCGAGCAAATTTCCAATGATGTCATTAATAATAATAATAATAAGTAAAGATATTCTATAAATGGTAAAACAACACTAAGATGGTGTGTTAAAAATTACAAAGTGTATCAAGCCCCAATCACAATTAGCATGGAATCTACATCATTTACAACAGCCATGTTGCACCAAAAAGCTAGCATAGAAATACAATTTTGTTCAAGGCTATGTATGTTTCTATGTTTGCCTTCAAGAAATTCTAATGTTTCTTTCCATCCATATGTCCACCAAATGATGATGGAATAGTATCGAGACCATCTCGTCATTGGTGTTCTCCCCCAATTAAAAAAAGAAACACAGTATTTCTGGCTAACTTGAAATTCTAGTAATACTTTCCTAGTAGTCGTTTTCTTTATCTCGTGGACTTAGAAAATAGTGAAAAAAAGAAAAAGGGAAGGTGAAACTGAAAGCTTTGAAGATGATTAGAACTTAAACAGGAGGGTCGGGGGGGAGAGACTCTCACATACAGTACAATCAAGGGAGCAAAGTACAACCACAATGAGAAATAGACCAAGATTACAATGTAGCAATACCTCCCATCAGGATTATTAGGCGATGTCAGAAATATGCACTTCGGTTTCTCACGTTCAACCACTTCGGCAATCTGTTCTACATCCAGGCTAAAATCTGGGTTCCTAGACACTGCCAGTTTGACAGAGCTACAGATTAATGTATTGATAGAAGACTCAATAATAATTATCACATTGAAGAAAATTGGAAATTATCAGTTTATTTCATTTTGCTCCATGCTTTAAAGATCGCATTGTCTGAATGTAGAGTCTCTGCATTTTCTCACTCCATTTCTCTCTTAAATTTCACAGTTTCACAGTATAGTAACCAAGCAATACGTCATTTATGGGAAAAGGCCTGATGATTAAGTAACAGCAATAACTAACAAGCTGCTGTGATTCCAATGCAACTACTTGTTATGAAAACTATCAATCCCCCATAAAACACATAAATAATCAGCTTCTAATGATGAAAGCTAGGAATCCAACATCCTTTGGGATGAAAATGATTAGATAACAGTAGTTGTTTCAGGAATCAAAAAGAGCTGATACTCAACCATAAATAGATGTCATCAGATAATGACGGTATTTCACTGATCAAAAAATTAATAAGAATGTCAGGGTATTTAATCAAATGTAAAACCAAGTTATTGCACAAGATTGTGAGTTAGAAGTTTTGGTCTTTCTTGAACTAAGAGACAATAGGATCTTATCTCTTTCTCTCTTACATTCAACCAAAGATGATTTGTTGCACCAAAACAAGTCCAAGTCTCACGACTCTTCTAGAAGAGAAAGGATCTAAGACTCAGTATGATAATAATGGGGAACATAATTAAAGTTCATATCTACCCTTGATGACATCTGCGCCATTTACAGCTGCATCAAATTCATACATTGTGAAAGTGGGTGGGCAGTCAACAATCTTGTCACCAGGATCCAATATGCATCTGCAGCAGAGAACAGTTAAATATCTGAACTGTAGGTCAAACAAGGACTATATCTCAAAATGCCACACTTGTTGTCAGCGTTTAGTTAGACTTT
>JAJOOD010019129.1:0-46469 GCA_029582525.1 Solanum tacnaense
TTACGTTCATTATATTTTTTTTAATATTCATTTTATTTGTTGCATTTGTTAATATTCATTTTAATATTTTGCACAGTCTAGAAATTCATTGAAATACGAATAAAATTTGCATACACAGATTGACCGATGATTTTGGGCCACAATCTCAAGCCCACAATTTCATTGCATAATTATTTTTCTATTTAAGTATTGATTAGGTAAAAAATGAAGGGGGTGGCAAATAATTTTTAGGGAGAAGTTGTAAATTTTTCAGATTTTTTATCCACAAAAGGGTTTCACTAGTCACTAATTTTGCGGCTGCCAACACCCCGGAATCCGGCGAAGTTCCGACAACCCAAAACTCTTTCTCCTTCTTGCAAACTACTCCCATTTTTCCAACACAACCGGACAACCACCAGAAAAGCAGAAACACACCACCACAAACCACCATTGTTTCCCTCTCCACCACCATATCACCACCAGATCTTAACCCTCCAAACTACAAAAAACCTAGCGCCACCAACTGTTGTAAAACAGCCCACAAACGACCAAAACACCATCACACTTCAGCCCAAATAACCCAAAAAGAATCCCGATCCAAACAAAACCCCTTCGTTTTTTCTCCATTTTTTTGGGCAGCAGCTCCAGCAAGGAGCACAAAGCTCTGATGAGCAGAGCAAAAAAATAAAATCTTGCAAGTCAGTCCTTTTCCCCATTTCCCCTCACGATTTTGTTGGTTTGCAGGTGTACCAGCTCCAACATGCAGCGCTGGCGAACAGAAGATCTGATTCAACTTAAAAATCACCATCGAAGCAGACCTATTCGTTCACAACCAGAAACCACCAGAAACCACCGCAAACGAGCAACTCCAAAAAACAACCACCCACCGCCCAAACGAACCCACATCCAGTGAGCTTCGAGATTGCGAGTTGATTCCAGCAAGCTGGAGCGAATGACAATAACAACCAAGTGAGCTACAAGCTCAGGCGGAGCACGAAGCTCGGACAACAAACAGGTAGTCCTTTTATTTTTATCTTTTGCTATTTTTATTTTATTTGTTCTCTGCGTTTTAAATCTGTCCGGAGGGGTTCAAACTCCGGCCATCGTTGTTTTTTTCGGTGATATTTTGTCTGTTTTGGCTTATTGCTTGAAATGAAACTTTGTTTGTTTCTTTTGTTTAATATTATTTTTTTGTTGGGTTTGATGGTTATGACTGATATTTTGTTTGTTTATTATTTGTTTGTTACGGTTGTTAGAATTTTATTTGAATTATTTTTCTACTATTATTCTTGTTCCAGTAAAATGGTTTGTATATTGTATTCTTTTTGTTGATTTTTTTTTTTTGTTAATGGCTATTGCCGCTTTATACTTTATTTTAATTTATTTATTTTATTGTGAAATTCATGTCTATTTGGTATCTTTGAGTTATTTGTTCGCTTGAGTGAATTAAGTTTGGGAAAAAATGTAAGTTGATGGTTGGTTTGTCTCATTATTGTGGTAATCATTGTTAGTTTTTTTTTTTTTTATTAATTTGCAGTGATTGTTGTGATGTTTGCATGTTTACTTTATTTTATTATTTATTTTGAATTGTCTAAAGGATGTTAGCGATTTACTAGTGGTCTATTTTTAAAATATTATTCTTTTTGTTCTTTGTTTCTTTCGATTTCCAAGGTCTGTCATGTTAAAAAGACAAATTTTTATTTTGAAGTTATTGTTTTATTTATTTATTTTTATTCATATTTATTTAGTACTAACACTTTTACCAAGTGTCTTCACAGGTACCCGGAGTTGCTTCCCATTGAAGCTATTCGAACAAAGTTCGAACAATATTCTTATTCATTGTTGTGTATATATCTATGTTGGCAAATTTTAGGTCGTGTGTTATATCATTGTTCTATTTTATTACTTGTGTATTTTGCATGTTTGTTATACTTGTATATTATTTTTTATCTCCTCAATTTGAAAAAAATAAATTCAATCGGGACCCACAGTTGTGGATTTCGAAGGATGCCTAACACCTTTCCTTCGAAATAGCTTGAACCCCTTACGTAGAATCTAATGGTTTCGTAGATCACTTAGACGGTTTCCTAATTTTTTCCAAAATTAGGTGGCGACTCCTTTAAAACTCATGTTTTCTCAAAAAACTTGTAAAATTGAATTAATTGATTACTTTTTGAGTCACCACGACGTATCACCCTATTTGAATAAAATAGGGTTGTAAACAGAATGTCGACTCTGCTGGGGACATATAGGTTCTAACCATTATAAGTTAATTTTTTCAAATTGAGGAGTATTTTCTTTTATTGGGTTATCCATTGTATTTTGTGGATTATTTATATATTGTACTTGTTGTTTATTCATTTAAATGTATTATTATTGTCATTGCATTTCATGGCATAATTTCCACCAAATGGCAAATAGAATGCATTAGGACAAAGGCAGTTACGTGGCTTTCCACGGTTGTCTTTCAGAAAAGCACCTTTGAATTCTTTTGAAATGATAAATGAATAGTTGGTTTGTGGTCATTCAACGTCGTTTATTATACTTCACCCCGTAGATTGTCCAACTCGGGTAACCAAGTCATATCAAAGGCCACTCTTAGTCAGCTAGTGTAGAGCAAAGCAAAAACCTTGAATTTAGTGCATTTGCTTGATACGAGTCAAACACTCAAGGCACATTTGTATAAGACATGCATTCATTGTTTGTATGTTATGTGATATACCTGTTTTATGTGAATATGATGTATGCTAGTCCATTCTTTTTCAAAGTTTTTCAAGAGCTAAATAGACATAAATACCAAGTCGCTTTTACCTTTCGGGTTGTTTTTTGAAAGCTTGAAGGTTATTGCTCGTCCGGAGCGGCAAGGGACAAGAGGGCTCGCAAAATTTGAGTTTTTCGATCTAACAAGACATTAATATCCAATCAAAAAGATAAATCAGGGGAGTCTTTGACTATGAGGTCACACTTATTTATTTTTTTCTATTTTTACATGATGGCCCTACTTTCACACATTTCTCATGTTTTTTTAGGAAAACCGTCCCCAACAACAGTCGGGGATGGTCATAATAATGTGTGGTTCTTGTGAATAATTGGAAGAACACACAACTCAAAGAGGAATACAAAAAAGAGTACAACAACAAATTGTTACTGTGAGGCCACATTCAACAGACATAACAAAGATCGACAATTAAGAGGATACAAAATATATTGATGTAAACAATCATAATGCACTCTCTGACTAAAGATGTCAGCGGCACTATACTTACGAGTCATCACTCTAAGTTTGTCTAAGTGTTTGAATAATTTTATACCCTATTTGAACGAACTACGGGAATCTGATTTTCATCTCGATGAGATACGTAGGCAGCCCTTCTTGGGTTTGGTATTCATTCTTTTAAATTTAAAAAAAGAGTCAAATATTTTGTGCATATTTTCACAGACATATCTGCACAAACTACGCGTACCTGATTCTCATTTCGATGAGATACGTAGGCAGCCCTTCTGGGTTAGGTATCCATTTTTTCAAATTTTAAAAATAAAGAGTAAAATAGTTTGTGCATATTTTCCAAATCATATTTGCATGAACTACGCACACCTGATTCTCATCCCGGTGAGATACGTAGGCAACTCTTTTTTGTGTTCGGTATTTATTCGTTCTTTAAAAAAAAACTTGGGTACATAATGTAAGAGTCATGTCTTCAACTAAGTGGGACCAATGTAGTTAGGAGCATGTAAAACTGTTCGATATGATGAAGATGATTGACTTTGTAGTAAATCACAGAGTCTTTTGGTATTTGTCATTTGTACTTTGTGATGTTTGAAGTTTTCTTGTAGGCATTCAAGATAAGAATAAAGTCAACCTCATGATTTCATATGCATTGTGTGGTGAGCCTTTAGATCAAAATTTAATGGCATCACACTGTTGATGTAGAACGTGGCTTGAATGTTTATTGAGGCGAAATTTTGATTTATGTTTGGTCTGGGAAAGGATTGTAGGCCTTTTTTGGCCCGATTGTGCCTTTCAAAATCAACCAAATGACATTGATCCCTAGTTTTCCCCACTTTGTTCCTGAAGCCTTTCTTTGGACAACCACATCTTAGCCATTACCCTTTTGAGTGCTTATATGCATTATCCCTCTCTTGGCCCAACCTTGTTAAGTGCACCAAATATGTGCAATATGTAAGTGATGATCCAAATTTGAAGATGCCAAAGGCAAAAAGATAAGTCTCTCAAATTCAAGAAAGCTAAAAGGACTTCTAGAGAAAGGAAAAAAGAAAGGGGTGAAAACAAATACTCCAACAAAAGATGAGAATTTTTTTTTAAAAAAGGGGTGAAATAAAAGAAAACCTCTAATATATAAGGACTCAAAAGAAGTCGAAACAAAGAGTTGAAAAAAGGGAAAAACTCCAACAAATGAGAATTCGAAACAAGTCGAAAAAGAGGGGACAATGAAAAGGATCAGACGCTAAAGACGTATCAATTGTCAAAGAAAAAATTCTTTGTGACACTCAAGGAGGAATAAAGTCACTCTTATCCCTAATATATATCCTACCCGTTCCTAAGCCTATGTTACAAGCCAATGACAAGCCCTACATGATTTCATTCCAAATGTTCTTACATTAGTGGAGATTTACATAAGGGCCAAGCATATGGTATACAGTTAAATGCATTGAACATTCTTGTGAGTGTGAGTGTACTTTGAAAAATGTCCTCAAATCAAACGCTTCAAATATGTGTGAAATATGAGTTTTCTTTGTTGTGAGGGCACTTGAAACATGAGGGTTGGTACAATTCAAAACCTTTTCTTGAAGAAAGATGAACAAATCTTATTGGTACTTAAGTATGTTTGAGGTATCACTTGAAGCTGTGGAAATTACCTTGAATTCAATCTTAGTTAAAAATAATAATAATAAATTTACATGCAATCCTTACTATTGGTACCATTGTAGTCAGGACTTGACTATCTCTTCACATTCTTTATTCTTTTTTAAAAAAAAGAAGCAAAAAACAAAAAAAAGGTGAGCAAAACCCACCTTTAATATTTTCCAAAGCATTTTTTAAAGATTCATTCCATTAAAAAAAAAGAATTTTCCTTTCCTTTTTGGGTTGATCATTGTAAAAAGTGTCATTAGGCTAATCTTGTCAGTGCGAGACGCCTATCTTACTTCATTGGACTGACCGTCCCAAAAAATGTGACATATCTTTTGTCTTTAAGCTTTAAATATCGTAGATAATATTATTTTCCTATTTCATCATGTTCATATTGTACATGTTCTACTAATTATCTTATCTCAGATTCTTTGCAGTAGTCATCATCTACAAGATTGGAGCTACATTTGACCTGATTCCTGGTTCAACATGATCTGTAGGAGCCACGACGGCTCGGTCAAATACCCAGTGTGATTTTATTTTCTCCTTGTACTAAAAATTAGGACAGAATTTTTGAGAATATCTCAAAAATTCACAACAAAGGTGCTATTTCCAGCAAGTCAAGATTGAAGACCATTTTGAGATTTGCCAAAAGTTCTAACTGGGACAGAATTTTTGAGGAAGACCTCAAAAATTCTAACAAGTACTGTCAAAAGCTTGATAGTAAACTTCAAATGATCTATCATCACTTGAAGTTCAAAGTCAACGTGCAAATCTCCAGCATTGTCATGGCGAGCTAGCAACTCCTCGTACAAATCTCCAATAAGACATGAATCAAAATAAACACAAAATGGTCAAGAGTAAAATGTTATTTGCTCACATGTGTCAAAAGTTATCTGGTATTTTACGGACATTCTCTTTTAAAGAATCTTTTCTGAAGGTTTCTTGCCTAAGTCGCTAGCTAAGGCGACATTGTGTCTACTAATCGTTCCTTTTCAAGTACAGGAACACGTGAAAGCATTGAGGCGATGACACTTTCAAGACAAATCATCGAGCCATCCACTTCGTTACAGTGGACAATCATCGAGTCATCCACCTCGTTACAATGGACAATCATCGAGCCATCCACCTCATTATAGTGGAAAATCATTGAGTCATCCACCTCGTTACAGTGAACAATCATCGAGCCGTCCGCCTCGTTACTGTTGGACAATCATCGAGCCATCCACCTCGTCAAAGTGAACAATCACAGAGCCATCAACCTCGTTACATTTGGAAAATCACCGAGTCATCAACCTTGTTACAGTGGAAAATCATTAGGTCATCCATCACTTGCATTTTTCATTTGACGAGAAGATCATTGCATTTTTCATTTGTTGAGAGGGCCATTGCATTTTCATTCGCCAAGAAGGCCACTGCATTTAAGTCGCATCTATTCGGAGGTGAAGGATGTGCACCCTATCTATTCCACGTTCAAGTCAGAGGAAACCTGCGTTGAAAGATATTTTGCATTTAAGTCACATCAATTAGGAGGTGAAGGATGTGAACCCTATCTATTCTGCGTTCAAGTCGTAGGATACTTGCGTTGAATGATATTTGCATTTAAGTCGCATCTATTCAGAGGTGATGGATGTGCACCGTATCTCTTTCACGTTGAAGTTGGAGGAGGCTAGCGTTGAAGGATATACACACAGATCCTACCAATGGATCATTTTCATTCGTCCTACCAATGGACCTGCACTTAAATCCTATCGATGGATCATCTTCATTCGTCCTACTGAGGGACATTCATTCAAATCCTACTGATGGATCATTTTATTTCGTCCTACCGATGGACATACATTCATATCCTACCGATGGATCATCATTTTCATTTGTCCTACCAATGGCCATACATTCATATCCTACCGATGGATAATCATTTTCAGTCGTCCTACCGATGGACAAAAATTCATATCCTGCTGATGGATCATTTTCATTCATCCTACCAATGGACATACATTGAAATCCTACCGATGGATCATCATCTTTGTTCGTCCTATCGATGCACATACATTGATATCCTACCGATGGATCATTTTTATTCGTCCTACCGAAGGACATGCAATTTTATCCTACCAATGGATCAGCTTCATTTGTCGTATCGTAAGAGATGCTACCCTTTTTCCTTTAATTTTGTCTCTACTAATGAGTTTCAGCTTTGTTTTTTTGAGAACATCAAAGAGGATGCATTCTCAGTTGAGCCACGGGTGTGGACTATTCAACAAGGACGCAACACAGTGTAGAACCTTTTGGAGGCAAGTCCGGGATCGACTTCCACCACATTGCAACCACACTTTTATATAAAGGTCATGTGTTCGGCCAAAATCGGATTTGTCAATTTTCATTGTCCACGATTTCTTTCATCAATCTTATCCAACGAAAAAGACAGTTGTTGTCACCCAATTTTGGCCCCACATTTTCAAAATTCGTAACTTTTAAGTTTTATTTTTTTAATAGTGCAAAATGAATTTTTTATAATTTTAAATAAGTTTATCGATAACTATCCTTATTTATCAAAATTTAGGATTTTTTATCAGTTAATTTTAAAATTGCATTTTTACATTTCATTAGTTACGTTCATTATATTTTTTTTCATATTCATTTTATTTGTTACATTTGTTAATATTCATTTTGATATTTTGCACAATCTAGAAATTCATTCAAATATGGATAAAATTTGCATACACAGATTGACCGATGATTTTGGGCCACAATCTCAAGCCCACAATTTGAGCCCATTGTATAATTTTTTTCCTATTTAAATATTGATTAGGTCAGAAATGAAGGGGGTGGTGAATTATTTTTAGGGAGAAGTAGTAAATTTTTCAGATTTTTTATCCACAAAAGGTTTTCACTAGTCACTAATTATCCGGCTGCCAACACCCCGGAATCCGGCGAAGTTCCGGCAACCCAAAACCCTTTCTCCCTCATGCTAACTACTCCCATTTCTCCAACACAACCGGACAACCACCAGAAAAGCAGAAACACACCACCACAAACCACCATTGTTTCCCTCTCCACCACCAACTCACGACCAGATCTCAACCCTCCAAACTACAATAAACCTAGCTCCACCAACTGCTGGAAAACAGCCCACAAACGACAAAAACACCATCACACTTCAGCCCAAATAACCCAAAAAACCCCGATTCAAACAAAACCCCTTTGTTTTTTCTCAATTTTTTCGGGCAGCAGCTCTGGTGAGGAGCTTAAAGCTCCGATGAGCCGGAGCAAAAAATAAAAGCTCGCAAGTCAGTACTTTTCCCCCTTTCCCCTCACGATTTTGTTGTTTTGCAGGCGTATCAGCTCCGACCTCCAAGGCTGGCGAACACAAGCTCTGATTCAACTCAAAAATCACCACAGAAGCAGACCCATTCGTTCTCAACCACAAACCACTAGAAACCACCGCAAACCAGCAACTCCAAACAACAACCAAGTGAGCTACAAGCTCAGGTGGAGCACCAAGCTCAAAAAACAACAACCAAGGATGACCCCGCCGTGATTTCAACTCTGGAAAACGAAGCTGATGGAACCAAACACCATTGATACCATCTCTCTTTCCAAGCTTCAATACACCTTCAGCAAACAGGTAATCCTTTTATTTTTATCTTTTGATATTCTTATTTTATTTGTTCTCTGCGTTTTAGATCTGGCCGGAGGGGTTCAAACTCCGGCCGTCGTTTTTTTTGGTGATATTTTGTCTTCCCCGATGAGTACTACTATTTTGGTTGTTTTGGCTTATTTCTTGAAATGAAACTTTGTTTGTTTCTTTTGTTTAATCTAATTTTTTTGTTGGGTTTGATGGTCATGATTGATATTTTGTTTCTTTATTTTTTGTTTATTGCGGTTGTTAGAAATTTATTTGAATTGTTTTTCTACTATTATTCTTGGTCCAGTAAAATGGTTTGTATATTGTATTATTTTGATTAATTTATTTTATTGTGAAGTTCATGTCTATTTGGAATCTTTGGGTTATTTTTTCGCTTGAGTGAATTAATTTTGGGAAAAAAGGTAAGTTGATGGTGGGTTTGTCTCATTATTGTAGTTATCATTGTTAGTTTTTTTTTTTTTGTAGTTTCCAGTGATTCTTGTGATGTTTGCATGATTACTTTATTTTATTATTTATTTTGTTTTGTCTAAAGGTGGTTAGCGATCTACTATTGGTCTATTTTTAAAATATAATAGTTTTTGTTCTTTGTTTCTTTCTGTTTGTAGATCTTTTTTCTCCTAAAATATTTTGTTGAAATGGTGTTGGATATGATATGTTAAAATTGACCGATGAAGAAATTACCGTCGATTTTCAAGGCCTCCCATATTAATAAGATAGATTTTTATTTTGAAGTTATTATTTAATTTATTTATTTTTATTCATATTTATTTAGTACTAACACTTTTACTAAGTGTCTTCACAGGTACCCGGAGTTGCTTCCCATTGAAGCTATTCGAACAAAGTTCGAACAATATTCTTATTCATTGTTGTGTATATGTCGATGTTAGGCAAATTTTAGGTCGTGTGTTATATCATTGTTCTATTTTATTACTTATGTATTTTGCGTGTTTGTTATACTTGTATATTATTTTTTATCTCCTCAATTTAAAAAAAATAAATTGAATCGGGACCCACAGTTGTGGATTTCGAAGGATGCCTAACACCTTTCCTTCAAAATAACTTGAACCCCTTACCTAGAATCTAATAGTTTCGTAGATCAGTTAAATGGTTTCCTAGTTTTCCCAAAATTAGGTGGCGATTCGTTTAGAACTCATGTTTTCTCAAAATTCTTTTAAAATTGAATTAATTGATTACTTTTTGAGTCACCATGACGTTTCACCCTATTTGATTAAAATAAGGATGTAAACACTTATCTTGAATACCTGCAAGAAAATTTTTAAGCGTCACTGTTTTGATGAAACATAAAGAATTAATTAAACACATAAGTATTGTTTTTGATTGAAGACAAACTCAATTATATCACATGACATACAAATAGTTATTGCGCATCCTATACAAATATGTGATCCTTTTGTGCCAAGGGTAGGCCTATCAATTTAAATGATGTATTACGTTATTTGACAACATTCCATTGCCCCAATAACATTTTATACAAATTTTATGAATGGATCAAATATGGTTATAAAATGAGGGAAAATCGATACAAGTAATAGGTCTCATGCAAGGGTACAATTCTAAACTAAGCCTTTATGGAAGACCCTTCCTTCTTGAACTTTTTGTCATTTTCAAATGTCAACACCTTTTAGATGGAATGGTAGCTTGCAAAAATCCTTCTTCAACTAGAGTAAGCTATTAAAATAAACCCCAGTTCCAAGAGACTATGAATATTCAAATGAAATATACATCCTTCAAACTTAAACACCGAATTATGATCGTCTATTTAGGCCGGAGGCCATTTTGGACTCAAGTTGGTCTTTCTAATGGGTCAAACACGCATTGGGTATTGGGTCGTCTTAGGTCAATGCGCTAAATTAAGAATTTGGCATCTCTCTACGCTAGTTGAATAGGAGAGGGCTTTTTTTACAGCAAAAACTGGCATTTTTTGCTACCCACCTGCAAATGCAATTCAATTCAATTCAATTTAACCCAATTAAAAACACAACATTATAAACAAGCTACACAAAATATAAAACAACAAATTTAAATTAACATTCAAAAGTATCTAAATAACAATTTAAAGACTAATAAAGTCTTTCAAAATTCATTTCAAAATTTCAAAAAGTTCATATATTAAAAGTGACCTAAACTAGTGAGTGGCATCGACAAAATCATCCTCCTCCTCTTTACTTATCTCGTCGGTGTCCTCGGGAGCCAAAGTAGTAGGTCGACAAGCGAGGTTCAACAGTTGTTCTTAGATTTGTTGAACGCTCTCACTCATGCTTTGTTGTTCAACTACTCTTCTCCGCTCTGACTCTGCCAGTGCTGATGTAAGTTGTGCTATTTCAGCCGACATAGTAGCAATTTGAACAGCGTTAAGTTCCTCAGCTTGACGTGACGATCCAATACCTCGTAAGCCTAATTGGAGTCTTTTTACATAGTTTGGAGAGCCTAGACCATACATTCTACCTTTGTATGTCTCCCTACCACTTTTTCTGTCCAAATTTGGGTTGACATTTCAGGAGTCATTTTGACCGAACTATCTAGATTCTTAGTGACATACTGATGAAACTCATTCTGCATATTAAATATAAAAATTGATATCAATATATAAACATATGATAAATATATTCACTATTAATATATATTATTCATATTAAATAACTTACAAAAGTTCGTTCGGTTCTTTCCTCCACCCACACTTCCCAATCCGACTCATTTTCTTTCTTCTTCACATGAGTCTTCTTGAAAACCTCCGGTGCAATGAGAGTGTGCCCCAATTCTTTTTCGTATAAATAAAAACAAAAATTTATAACGATATATATGAATAAACTAATTATTTATTTAAAAGTTTGAATTAGAACCTACCATCTCTCTTGTAATTGTTCCAAAGGTCTTTGCACCTCCGGTGTGCAACGTGCGACCCTTATGACTGCCTCTAGCCTTTTTGGCTTGTTCTAACATTTCTTTACACTTATCTGTGTTCCAATACAGACTCAATTCATCAAAAACATAAGGCAACATCCAACCAGGACGTTGATCAGTATCCCAAACTCTATTTAGCCAGCTAGACAGCCTGGCGGATGCCCTCCTCTCAAATGTGGTCTCAATGACCAAATTGTACCTCGACTCCCTTGTACACAGAGTCTGGAATAAAATTGAATAGCATTAATTAGATCGATAGTAAAAAAAAGTAAAGTATACTAAACTTAAATAAAAAATATATACCTTAAATTCTTGGAATCTCACTCCAAGAGTGATAAGCCTGTGTATAAAGTCTCCTAACACAGTCTTTAAAGCCCGGGCAACATCCTTTGCAGGATGCCACCTGCAAAACACATAATACATATGTTAGTTTATGAATAATTTATTAAATTATACGAAATAAATAAATTAAACTAACAAATAGATAACAAATCAAACTTACGATGATCCATCGACTCAATCATGACTCTACCAAGTTTGTCCTTCTGGCCAGGAGCTAGAGCAGGCATCTCATCATCTAGTGTAGCACTAGGTGTAGCTGTAAATGAAGGTGATACACCAGGATGAACAAAATGCTAAGTCAAAGGAGGCGTACCGGCCAAAGTATCTCACTGCTCGCTACTAGAATCTCTAATTCTCATGGCGGATAACTGAGGAGATGTACATGTGGGAGATGGAGTACCATCCGATATCCTACCTGTATAAGGGTCGTGGTCGATGAATAGTCTGTAAAGGTAGGTCATCGTAGCGCCGTGAAGGCAATGCATGTTAAATAGAGGAAGCACCGACTGGTCGACGATAATTAAGATAAAATGCCCGAGGATTCGCCGTACAAAATGGAACAACAAATAAATAAGTATGATGACTGATATGCTCTGGCAAAGAGGAAATAGATCCTGGAATATCCTCAGGATCTATGGGTCTCCTAGTTGACTTCTTCTTTTTAGCCTGTTTAGTCTGGATAACTTCAAGATGCTCGCAATGTCTATAATTGTCACCGCATGATGACATTTGTATGCAAATTTACATGTATAATATATAAAAATCATAAATTAAATAAAATTTGCAAAATAAATTAACCTACATATATACTAGCTTTCATTCTACACTATTTCTCCTCACTTGTTTCAATTCCATCATTCTCCCATTCTTCCTCCTCACTTGTTTCATTTTCATTATCGTCCCATTCTTTGTGATCAAATGATTCATTTTCCTCAATATTGGATATTTCTTCCTTAACATTCATTATCTCATAATCAGATACTTCTTTTAATATGTGTTGACGATGTTGCAGTGTGGTTTCCAATTCAACATCAACTTGTTGATGAACAATTGAAACATCATTTTGATACGCCATATCTAAGACATTGTCAATTTCAATTCTTCCCACAGACTTAGTTTTATAACAACCCACCAATCAACTTTGTCTCTACGCAATGGATATGGAGCGTAATACACTTTTTTATCATTTTGTGCAATAATAAAAGGATCATAACTTATGTATTTCCTCGTGTGTTTAGCTTCAATTATATTATGTTGATTGTCCACCTTTGTACCTCTATGTGATGGGTCAAACCACTCACACCGAAACAATACAATCTTCTTCTTAGGCAACCTGAATTCCTCACTTCAATAATCTCATGAATGACACCATAATATTCAATAGTTTTGCCAGTACCATCAACATCACTTTGTATGTAGACACCGCTATTATTTGTTTTCGTGTTTCTAGAAACTTCTTCAGTTTCAAACTTAAAACCATTGACACAATACTTATTCATTGCCAGTACTTGAGATTCTGGTCCAAGTGCTACGTCTTTCACTAATTGCAAATGTTGGACACTTGAGTATTCATCGTAAACCTACGTGATTGTTTTTTCAAGTAATACAATTTAGTATAACATGAATATATTACTAAATACTTAGGTATTGCATAAATACATAGTTTGTTAGCCATTTGGAAATTTTTGTATAGATGGCTTCATTAGCCCATGTGTTTACGAAGAAGCTGATCATTTTACATTCAAGTATTTCGTTAGTTAATGAGCACTTATTAGTATGTAATTTGATTACACATTTTTAACACTTACTTGACTTATGGTTGAATCTCTGGACAATTAAGAAAAATATGTGTCACAGCTGATTGCATTTCCATATCAGTGAAGCCTCGCTTTCCACGCTTTTTAGATCCTCGACCATTTTGATTAAAAATTGGTATCGGTGGAAATGAAGATTCAATATTGCCTTCATCATTGCTTTGGGCCTGTTTCTCCTACATGACACATCCTCACCAAAGTAATAAGAATAAAAATCACCAGTTTCTCTCCCAATATGACCTTGAACAACTGATCCTTCGTTCTTCCCCCTTTGCTTAATTGTTTGGAATTACCAATTTCTATGCATGTATATATGTATATATATGTTAATAAAAGACTTGGTGAATATATATAACTTAGTGAATATTTCAAATGGATAAATCCATCTTTTTTGAACCGGACCTCCGAGACGGGCCTCTTGTACAAGGTGAATTGAAAGATGCTCCATCACATCAAAGAAACCAGATGGAAATATCTTCTCCAACTTAGTAGTAATAACAAGAATATTTTTCTCCATCCTGTCTAAACTACTCTCCAACAACATTCCAGAACACAAATCTTTTAAAAAAAGATTTATCTCTGTGATTGGTTTCCATACCCTTTCGAGTAGATGGCTAAAAGCGATAGGTATTAAAGTTTCCATGAAGATCATCACTTTTCATACCTATAAATTTTCCTTCATTCATATCTGCACGCATTCCTAAATTCGAATCATAGCCCTCTGGCATCCTCAAATTTTTAATCCACTCACAAATTTCATGTTTCTCATCCAATGTGAATGAAAAGTTGGCTTTGGGCTTAACTATTTTACCATTTTGTAATTCCTATAGTCATAACTCTTTTCTCCTACAATATTCCTTTATGTACATTCTAGCTTTTGGATTGTCTTTTTTCTCACCCTTAACATCCATCACTGTGTTAAACAAATTGTCAAAATATTTTTTTTCAATGTGCATCACATCAAGATTATGTCGTAGTAGAATGTCCTTCCAATATGGCAATTACCAAAATATGCTTTGTTTGGTCCAATTATGTTCAACACCATGATGTGAATCAAAAGGGGGCTTTGGGCTAAACCATAGCCATCTGCACATAACCCCAATCTAACATTTCTTGGTTTACTAGAAAAATCAGGATATACATTATCAAAATGCTTCCATGCTTCACGATCAGATGGATGAGAGAAGACACCCGACGGCCTTCTATATTCACGATGCCATCTCATATGTGGGGCAGACCTCATCGATGCATACAACCTCTTTAACCTAGGAATGAGAGGTAGAAAATGCATCGCCTTAACTGGGACCATCTTTCCAGCCGGAGTCTTCTTATAACGAGCATGTCCACAAAACTTACAATTTTCTAATTCACTATAAGTCTTGTAAAACAACATGCAACCATTAACACAAAAATGATTTTTATCATACGTCAATCCTAACTTGGAAACCAAACACTTTGCCTGATAGAGGTTCTTAGGTGTGTTAAACTCCAGATTAACTAGTTCACCCAAAAGATCAACCATTGAGTCCGTAGCCGCATTAGGAACATTCCAATCTGATTTAATATTCATTAATCTAACCGCAACTGACAAAGCAGAATGCGGACTCCCTTCACATAGTACGACTAGACTCTTCTAATTGATCATAGAAGCATCTTGCTTCTTCTGTAGGAGCTTCATCAAAATATTGTTCATGTTCCATCCCACCTTCAACCCCGAAAGCATCATTAATCATTTCATGAACCCTATCATGTTCAACCCTATATTGTTCAACCCTATCATCATGTTCAACCCTAATTTGGCCATTTGGTGCAAGCATAATATATTCATTCACAGGCATCGAATTATAGAACATACCATTCAATCCATCTCTTTCTCCATGATCAATCCATACAAAATATCTAGGCTTAAATCCATTATGGTACAAATGAACTATGACTGGATCTGGTTAAAAAAAATTTAAGCACCTACAGGAACTTCAAGGACATGTACCCAATCCATTATTCTTGAAAATATCAAGTGTCATTGTATGTTCAATAAAGTTTCTAACACCGTCAATAAACTCAGGTTTCAAACCAGTACTAATTTCATAATGCATATTATACATCCACAAACGATGATCCATCTACAAATATATAGATATTCAATTATATTAATAAATTTAATAATAATTTTACTACATTAAACTAATTTATATTGTTAATATAAATACTACATTTCAAGATCTACAACGTTAAAGCTTAATTAATTAATGAATACTAATTAATTAAGTTCAAATTCTAGTTAAGTTCAAAATTAAGTTTATATTAATTCCTAATTAAGTTTTCAAGTTATTATTAATTAAATAAGTTTAATAAAGTTCTAATTAATTTGTATTAAGTTCAAATTAATTAAAGTCAATCAGATTTTAAAGTACTACAAAATTCTAATGAAGTTCAAATAAAATCTAAGTTCTCATAAGAATAAAAATTAATTTCTAATAAATTAAAGTCAACAACATTTAAAGTTTATATTTCTAATTAAGTTCAGTTTATAGTAAATTCAAGTTATAATTAATTATAAGTTCTAATTAAGTTGTAATTCAAATCCCCAAAATCTCTTAGTGTACCAAATTCAAACTATTAGTCCTAAAATCTGAAATATAATTCAATCTAGTCCTAACTTCCAAATTCAAACTAGTCTTAAAATCACAAATTCAAAGTACTCATAGAATTCAAAAATCAAACTAGTGCTAATATTCCAAATTCAAACTATTTGTAGTCCTAAAATCTCAAATATAATTCAAACTAGTCCTAAATTACAAATTCAAATTAGTCTTAAAATCACAAATTAAAACTATTCCTAAAATCCCAAAATCTAACTCCTAAATTCAAACTAGCTAGCTATTCCTAATCCCAAATTCAAACTATTAGTCCTAAAATCTCAATAATAATTCAAACTCTAGTTAGTCCTAAAATCCAAAAATCAAACTAACTCAAATAATACCCAAATTCAAACAATTCCTTAAATACCCTAATTCAAACAAATCCTACAATCCCAAAATCAAACTAATTAACTCAAGAAATACACAAATTCAAACAAATCCTAAGATACCCTAATTCAAACTAACCCTAACATTAAAATTTTTAATTAACTCACTAACTAATAATTCCTAATTCAAACTAACAATCAATAAACACAAAATCAATAAACTAATTACAATTAAATAACTAACAAAATCAAATAGAGCTCAAATTGATTTTTTTTGTATAAATAAAATCCTAACCTTAAAGGAGAAGGAGATAATGAAGAGAGAGGGGAAGGAGGCGGTGGCGGCAGCTCCGACAGGTGAGGCCTGCGGAGGCAGCAACAGACAGAGTAACGGCGGTGGTGGAGTGGAGAGAAGGAATAAGAAATGGGGGAAATCACGTCTGTAAGTATCAGATAATTATTGAAAAGTGACGGACAACGTCTCTATGTGCGTCGCATTTCATTAAATAGTTGACCAAACAATTTGACCAAAAAGCGACGGACATAGAGACGTTGTCCGTCACTTATTTAAAATATTTGACCAAGAAGCGACGGACATAAAGATGTTGTCCGTCACTTCCATAGAAAAATAATTAGTAACATAAAATAATTCAAAAGCGACGGACGGCATGGCTATTGTTAAATTCATATATAATTATTTTTAATTAAAAGTGACGGACAAAGTCTATATTTATATTAAATAAATAATTATTAATTTTATATATATTTGGCACAAAAATCCACGGAAAAAAGCGACGGACTAAGAGATGCAGTCCGTTGCTTTTTGTAAAATAATTTTAAAAATAATTATTTTTATTAAAAAGCGACGGACATTGTGGAATATGGCATCGCTTTTTGGAGCGACGCCGTCCGTCATTTTTTAGCATTTTTTTAGTAGTGAACTACATTCCCCAGGGTACCCAAATAAATAATTTGGATAACAAACGATTGTGGCCCGCATAATCGTCCACTAAGTAAGAAATAAAAATGCGGAATGGCGGAAATATTTCATGATGCAATGCCAACATACATATAATTAAACAAATAATGAATAAATAACAACTACAATATACAAGATATAATGAATAACACAATAAAAGAATGACTCCTCAATTTAAAAAGAACTTATAATGATTAGAACCTCTATATCTCCAAATGAGTCATCGTTTTGTTTACATCCCTACTTTATTCAAATAAGGCGAAGCGTCGTGGTGACTCAAAAAATAATAAATTAATTTAGTTTTAAATGAATTTTAAGAAAAATGAATTTTAAAGGAGTCGCCCTTTAATTTTAGGGAAAATTAGGAAACCAATAAATTAATTAACATAAAAGAATGTCTACGAAACAAATAGATTCTAGGAAAGGGGTTCAAGTTATTTCGAAGGGAAGGTGTTAGGCATCCTTCAAATTTCACAATTGTGGGTTCCGACTGAATTCATTTTTTAAAATTGAGGAGGAGATAAAATTAATATACAACTATAATAAACATGCAATATACACAAACAAAAAAATAAAACAATAACATTAGACACGCCCTAAAGTTTGCCTAACATCGATATAAACAGTATAATTCAAATTTCATCTGAATAGCTTCAATGGAAAATAACTCTAGTACCTGTAGAGACACTTAGAAAAAGTGCTAGTACTAAATAAATATGAATAAAAATAAATGAATTAAATAATAATTTCAAAATAAAAACATGTCTTATTAACATGGGAGACCTTGGAAATCGACTGTAATTTCTTCATCTGCCAATTTATTTTTTGATTAATACTAAACATAATAAAAACTAAATAATCAAAATTGAAACAAACTGTTAGGGGAAAACTCAATGGCAACATCACATTTGCTAAAGCAATCTCTAAATCAACAAAACGTATCCACTAAGGCACTAACTATAACAAATAAACAATACTTAATAAAAAGGAAGTGATAAAAGTAGTAATATAAAAACATGTAGTACGTAATCATAATTAAGGTTACATGGTCAAAAACAACTTGAAAACTATATGCACATGCTTCGATTATGGAAAATAATGTAAAGCATGTTGGGGACACCAACCTCAAAAGTAGAAAAATATCAAGCGCATGCAGAGGAGAAAGCAAGCAAGAGAGATAATATCCAACTCTGTGACGATTCCCACACACAAAATTGACAAGAGGTATGATCTAAAATAAGGGTGTCAAAATGAAGGAGTCAAAAATACAAAATAAAGGAGAGTTTTGAATTTCAAACGGTTGGAAACCCTTTTGACCCTTCAATTCGCGTCTTGATCGGCGATGTTACTTATGTCGCCGACCCACTCGGCAATGCACAAAATGGAAATTTTTCTAGACAAAATTATCAGAACTCCGACCAATTGGTTTGTCAAAAAGGTGTTCCACACCGGGCTCGCTGACCTGTTCGACGACTCACCGAATGTTACTTGAGCTCGCCTAATTGCCCATTTCTCCCAAGTTTCAATATTTCAACCTGCACATTTAACAACCGTTATTCAAATAACAAAACTTAAAAACTAAAAACTTAGGTTGCCTTGTAACATAAAGCTAATTGAAAGAACTAGAAAGATTTAGAGTTGGGATTAGTCATTTTAGGAAACAATGAAAAATCTAGAAATTTGTTAAGTTATGTTAAGTTTGAGTTTTTGGTCAACTTCAAACGACCATAGATCCTAGATCACAATGATTTAGGTGTTTTTCCAGATATCATAGGGAAGATCTTGGAATAATCTTTCCAACGCCGCTGAGTTTGCACAATTCCGAGTTAGTATGAGTGAGATATGCCAATTTGATGTTGGGTTGTTCAAATAAGGAAAGTCTAAACCGGATTTTTGAAGAGTAGTTTAGTCTTTTCCTTACCCAATTACTTACATCCATTTTTAGTAATTTATTTGGGGTCCAAACTGATTTAGTTCAGTTTACGCTATTAAGAAATACTCTAGGTTTTGAGAGAAGAGAAAAAAGGATAAAGGAGAAGAGAAGCTCAAGATTCGTCAAGTTCTTGCGATTTTGGTTGTGGAATTCGCCAAGGATTCAATCCTACAAGGCATGTGAGACTTTCATAGCGTTGGGTTCATTCACCCACGCGCCAATCATGTTTGTTTTAGCGAAATTCGTTTCTAGAAAGTTCAAAGTATGATGTTCTTGAAGTTTGCTTTGGTTCTTGAGATTTAATGGGATTGTGGACTTCTTGATGGAATCGTGTCGATTTAAGAGTTGTTTTGAGTTATATTCTTGTGTATATATACTGGGCATTTCAATCTATAGAGGGATTGAAAAAATGAATCAGATTTAGGTGAATTGGGGTGAGAAAACGAAGAAGGAAAAAGTCGAGTAGGTTTTGGCACGCAAGTCTGCGTCGTGGACTTGCTCCCCTAGTGAACCAAAATCACCTCAGCGTCGCGGTTGGGACACGGACTCCTCTGGTTCAAAAATAAACTTTGCGATCAAATATTTAAATACATCTCCGCGTTGTGGACTAGTTTCCAGATAGTGATTTCTTGATCTTTTCTCATGTTTAACTATCTAAAAACACTCCTAAACATCATGAGATCGTTCCTATCACAAATAACAATCCATGAATCCATAATTCAATTCAAGGAATGTTAAGAGTCAAGTCAAGCAAAGTTAACAGCTAAGTCAAGCAAAGTTAAGAGTCAAGTTAAGAGAAGTTCATAAAGTTTTCCAAAAGTCTTTAACAAACTTTTCAACTTTGTTTTAAGGCTTAAGCTCTGAGTTCAGTAAAAAGTAAGAATAAGAGTTCATTTCTTCAAAGCCTATACAGGAACTAAGTATTTCCAAGAGTTAAATTTTTTTCCACATTTGAGCAAGAAAGGGAACATCGATTACAAGAGAGATTTTACGCTAAGTTTCGAGTAATTATCTCAAACCATAGAAAGAAGTTTGTTTTCGAAACATATGAGCTAAGATTATTTTTGGGAGTAGTATTGAGCACTCATATGGGGATGCGAGTTCATAATAACTCAAGTCTCCATAAATCATGTAGCCATCATGTGTAGTAAAGGTCATACTATTTAGATGATTCCTTAAGTGCTTTTTAGCATAGACTAGTGGATCCACTTAGTTAAGACGTCCTATATGACGACAAAGTATATGACAGTTCTGGCAGCTTGGGCAAGACGATGTATCACCACTTAGGCTCTTAGTGATGGTTGTCAGTTAGATAAACTCCCACATAAACTATATTACTTATTATATAAGTAAAGTTGAGTTTGTTATTGCATTTTCTTTAACGAACTCAGTTGATTTCCATTGTTTTACAAGCTTTCCATATATTGCATGTGTTTTATTCTTTTATATTCAGTTAAGTTATTCATGAGTTGAGTAAAGCGAAGGTAACTATTTCTTTAGATTTCTTTCAAGATTATGTTATGTTTAGTTTTCCCCTCGCATACTCGTACAATCAATGTACTGATGCCATTTGGCCTGCATCGTCTTATGATGCAGACACAGGTAACCATGATCATTATTCAGCACCTCGTTGATTCAGTTGAGCACTCATAGTTTGTTGGTGAGTCTCCTAGCTTCCCAGAGGGCTCCTTTTATCATTTGCTTTTAGTATTTCATTGTTAGGATGATCAGGCGTCTTGTCCCGACATCCCTCACTGTTTTAGAGGCTTCATAGATAGTTAGTAGTTTAGTTGTCTTTACATTATTATTCTTATGTTAACACTTAAGTTGCCACTTTGGCCAAGTTGAATGTTTGACCTTTACACAGTTGAGTAGAAATGCATTTGATCATTGTACTAATGCTAAGAGTCTTCCGCTGAGTAAGTAAGCTCGGCCAAGGGTTTGCTTGGCGGCATGAATGGTTCTCAAGTGCCAGTCCCTCCCAGGGTGTAGGTTCGGGCCGTGATAAACTTTGTATCAGAGCACAAGGTTTATGAGCCCTAGGGAGTCTATGAAGCCGTGTCAGTAGAGTCCTAGTTACCGGTGTGAAGCGCACCACATCTATAATTAGAAGGCTGTGACACTGAAGAAAATTTCTCACTTCTTTCATACTCATTTCGTACGTTAGAGTTTGATTTATAAAAAGTTTCTTCTAATTCGTGCTTGCACATGTTTTCAGATAATCTTGCCTCCACGAAGAGCTGTCAGAGGTCGTCCTGCTAGGCGTAATGTTGAGGAGCAAGGGGTACCTAATGCACCTGAAGTGCAACCCCAAGGAGAAGTTACTAATGCGGAGTTCAAGGAAGCGATAAAAATGCTAAGTCAAGCTGTGACTAACCAGGTTGGGTAACAAAGAGGGGCTCGACAAGAAGAGGCTGACACTTCAAGGATCTGTGAGTTCTTGAGGATGAATACTCCAAGTTTCACTGGTTCGAACACTACTAAGGATCCAGAGAGCTTTATTAAGGAACTGAACAAGGTATTTGATGTTATGCACATTGCCGATGCGGAGCAAGTAGAAGTAGCTGCATATCAATTGAAAGATGTTGCTAGGACTTGGTTTGACCAGTGGAAGAATGGTAGACTTGAGGGAGCACCACTTGCGAGTTGGGCATGTTTTGAGGAGGCCTTATTGGGGAGTTTCTTTCCCCGAGAACTCAGAAAGGCCAAGGTATGAGAGTTTCTTACCCTTAAGCAAGAGTCACTAAGTGTTCATGAGTATGGGTTGAAGTTCACCCAACAATCCCGTTATGCTCTGGAGATGGTTGTGGATATTGGGAGTAGAATGAGTCTGTTTGTTGCTAGGGTGTCCCGTCTATTAAGCAAAAAGGGAAGGGCAGAGATGCTAACTGGGGACATAGATATATCGAGGTTAATGGTATATGTGCAACAGGTTGAGGAAGAGAAGCTGAGGGATAGAGAGGAGTTTAGAAACAAGAAGGCTAAGACAGGGAATGAGTTCGGGCAGCAGAACAGTAATATTAATCGTTTGTCCTTTCAGCAAAAGCAAAAGGGGCCTGCTCCATCATCTTCTAGTGCACCTGCACCCAGAAACAAAGGTGAGTATAATAGTTAGAATTCCCAGCACTTCAGAACTAGACCTGCACAGTTTCAAGGTAGTGTGGCACAATGAGGTAACTAGGGTCCTTCATGTGCTAAGTGTTGTGAAACCCACCCGGGTAAGTGTCGCGATGGCTCCACAGGTTATTTCAAGTATGGACAAGAGGGTCATTTCATGAAAGAGTGCCCCAAGAATCGGCAAGGTAATGGGAATCAGGGGAATAGAGCCCAATCTTCATCTATTGCTCCACCAAACAAGGTTTCACCTAGAGGAGCTACTTTCGATACTGCTGGAGGAACAAACCGTCTTTATGCGATCACTAGTCGCCAAGAGCAAGAGAACTCTCCAGATGTTGTCACTAGTATCATCAAAGTTTTTACTTTTGATGTTGATGCTTTGCTAGACCCAGGAGCAAGTTTATCTTTTGTAACACCTTATGTTGCTAATAAGTTTGATGTTCTTCCTGAGCAACTATGTGAACCATTTTGTGTTTCTATACCTATTGGGGAGTCTATTCTAGTTGCAACCTTTCGGAAATGTCACAACTTTTCATAAAAGTCACATTTTTTCATTAAATTGGCAACTCTTCATAAAAGTCACAACTCCTCATAAAAGTCGCAACTTTTCATAAAAGTCGCAACTTTTCATAAATGTCACAGCTATTCATGAAAGGGTAAGGCAAGTTTTGAAAATAAATAAATAAAAAATGAATTGTGGTTTGTTGTGGCACCACATAGGCGGGCCTAAGGTTCTCTTTTATGTTATGTATGATTATTGTAGTAAAGCCTCTTTTATTAAAAACACAAAAAGTTTAATCTACAATATCTATGGAAAAATGCAAAACAATAAAAATGTGAAAGAAAAATACAAAATTAAAATAAGCAACCATGGAAAATGGAGGGTCATCTTCTCCAAGCATCAACATCGAAGAGCTCTGACCATCATCCGCCAGAGAGATCGAAATCACCTTCCCAATTTCACATATCCTCTATTTCAACTGCTACCAAATTTTCTCCAAGATAAGTATCTAACCTTCTACTCATCATGAGCTAAATCTGCAGATCCGGAGAACTCCAAGTTTTTCGGCTTCTACCTTTATCTTCTGTACGCAAACTTGACTCCGAAGATTGAATCTATGGAAATCGCATCCCAATCTTATAAGTTAACCTCTTTGGTTCCCTTTTTTAGTTTTGTGCTGCTGTAAAATGTTTCAGGTAAGACTTGATAAGCATTATATATGAATTAGAATTCCTTCTCTCTAGTTTAATCTTTGATGGATTGAATCCGATAAAGAGATTAATACCACCATATAAATCTTAGACCTTTGAATTAAACAACTAACTCAATTTTTCTTATACGATTTATGGGACTACAAAAACTTTTGGAGAAATTGGATTTGTGGAGGAAGCAAATAGGAGCTATCAACAATCGAATGCACCACTATAAACTTTTGAGTCCTAATTTTGTGCAACTTTGGACACCTGTATGCTCTCACCAGGTGCGTGATACTATTAAACAACCGAAATAGCTTCAAACTTTAAAAGATTATTATAGTTATGCTTTGATTGTGAACTCCTACGTGCTTCTTATCGAATACTTGTATATCTTACTATTATTTGGTAATTGAGATGTGAGAATCTAATTAGCACTCGGAGAGTCTGTCTGCTTGATCCTTATGTATGGAGTGTTATGTTTGTCAAGATTTATTATCTTTTTGTCTGTTGTTGGGACTTCCTGAAATGAAATTATTTCATAAGTACCTGCGAAAACAAAAACTAGATTATTGGAATAATCAACAAGAGTATTTCCCTCAATGAATGAGTGTTATACTCTTACTGATGTAGTATTACCGATTCTATTAATTGAATTGTCTTCTATGTTTACACTCCAGGGTGAATCCCGGTCTCCATTCAGAATATTAACCATCGACAAAAAATCAATTTCAATATTACTCTGAAGAAAATGTTTATCTAAACAGTATTGCAAACCCTCTCTAATAGTAATTGCCTCAGCCACCAACTTAGAAGAATCAACCAACTTCACACCGTTAGCCCCTACTAGATTACCATTATGATCTCTTACAGAGAAAGCAACTGAACTAGGACCAGGATTACCCTTGGAAGCACCATCAGTGTTATATTTTAATCATATAGAAGAAGGAGGATACCATTAAACAATTTTGTCACGAAAACTTGGCCTATAGCTATTAAATTGAGCAACTATTTCAGGCCAAGTTTGTAGACTATTCATAATCCAATCAAACCTCAATTTGCAAACTTATAAATGTGAGAAATAATTTCTGAGATGATCTTGGCTCTAGAATAAGAGCCTCCATGTAATACCGTGTTTTTCCTCTTCCATAGAACTCATAGTATGAGAATTGGAATGGCCTGATTGATGAGTCCACAAATTGGACTCATTTATGGCTATATTTTAATAGAAATTGTGTCCTCAAATGATTGTTTTATATCAATATTTGATGAAACTCTTCAGTTTTAGGTATTTGAATATTTAAGGAATGCATGGACACTATGTCATTAAAAGGAACGAAAAGGTGGAAAAGAGTGAAGAAAAGATAGCCTGAGCATCGCCGAGTCCACTTGGCGAGTCGCCGAAGGGCCTTACTTCGCCTTTTGTTCCAGTGCACTGATCCCTGAAGGAAGAGGATCAAATTGGTGGAGAAAAGGAGTAGTCGGAGTGTCGTCAAATATATCCGCGAGGCAGTACTATACCACCCAATGATCCAGGATACAAAGATGCGGGTGGCAAGAATGAAAGGCGATGAACCAGACAAGGGGCGAATTGCCGAGTTGATCGGCGATTCCGATTAACGACGCCGAATGGTCCACTGAAGCATTATTTTTAAAAGTTATAAATACTAGCTTTAGTTGTAGTTTTTAGGAGTTGAACATTATTATAATTTTCCCCTAAGAATACTAGTTTTCTCTCTATTTTTACTCTAAGTTTGTAAAGGTTTGAAGACTTGAAAAAGAAAAGCGCTTCATCTCTTTCAATTTGGAAGTGGATCTCTTGGATTCTTCTTTATTTGCTCAAATCAAGACTTATTTCTCTATACCCATTTGATTTCAACATCATTGAAGGTATAAATTCCTATTTGTTGATGTGTGACTAAAAACTTCAATTCTTGGGGTCTGATTTAGCAAATATGAGTTAATATTGTTGTTGAGTCTTGCTTGCTGATAGATTAAATGTAGTTTAATGGTGATTTCGCCTAGTAGTTGTGGTTTAATTGAATGAGTTTGTACTTGCAAATACAAGTCCACCCATTTGTTTTCGTCTTGCTCGAGAGAGAGGTCGCGAAACCAAGACTACTAGACTGATGGCCTAAGGAGTAGGTCGACATGAGGTTCAGCCCGAGAGGGTGAGCCCTAGTCCCATATCCTAACACTCAGGTCGAGAGAGTTAGTGGGGTCAGGTGTAGGCTGGTCTTCATGCGTGAAGTGGGTGTACGAGAGGAACCTATTTGAAACGGGGTAAGTTGCTCAAGAGAGAACTTATTTCCATTTAAAGCTTAGCCTAGTCACTATTACTCTATAGATTTTCTATCGAAAGCTTATACCCAATAATCTGGATTATTTTGTAATGCGGTCACACCCTAAGAATCTCCCCTCATACTTGATTTTTCTTGCATTTTACTGTTTTTATTTGATTTTGTGACAAAATCCCCAAATTGATATTTGACACTTTCGTGTCACCCCAATTGATTTATAATGTTTTTACTCGTAACTCTCATTAGCTACAATTAATTAGGATGAAATTCTAGTTAGCTACATATTCTCAAAATCGCTCCTTTGGGACATGACCCCAACCCTCGGTTGGGTTACTATATTATCGACGATCGTAGACACTCAAACCTTATTTAGTGTCATTGGTCATGATAGGCATCAAAATGGCGCCGCTGCCGGAGAATGGTGTCACTTGAGAAAATGTAGTTAAGTAGTATTTTTGTTCTTTTTAGGTGTAGCTCTTCAAACTTTACTTTTAGTTTTGCGTTTCTTTAAAGTGTTATTTTAAGGTAAATATGTCAACTAATACATGCAAGAATATGGAACACTCTCTAGTAGAAGTGATGATGTTCCGAGATAAGATCCTGACCTTCAAACAATGAGAAGGTGAACAACTTCATGAAGCATGGCAGAGGTACAAAGCACTCCTGGGACAATGCCTTACCTATGGACTCCCCGATACACTCATTCTAGAGTCATTCTACCGAGATCTAAATCTAGGAAACAGAATGATATCTTATCAACATGCCTCGGGTAATCTACTACGGCAGTCATATGGAACAACAACTAAGCTAATAGACAGATTAACCAAATTAGGTCAGGAAAGAACAATGAGAGACTTCCATTTAGTGACCCTGCTAACACAGTTAGATGAGCTCACAAAGAAAATTGAGGATTTGGGAGACCAACGCCATGAGGAAGGGCGTTACATCCCTCCTCACAAACAAAAGAAAATTGAGAATAGGGAGGATGGATAGGTCAAAGAGATGTTGGCACTCTTACTCCAGAAATGCAAGAAGCATCAAAGAATGTTAGAGGAGCTCAAGGAGAATGTCTTGGTGATTAACCAGAAGACAACAACACATGCTATGTTCATTCAAGTACTGGAATCCCAAATGACGCAAGTGCTAATTGAGCTACGTGAGGGTTCGAAAGAAGGATTGCCTGGTGACATGGAGGAAAACCCCACTAGTAGAGTATAAGTACCACCTTATGTCGTGCCACGACATTAACTAAGGCGCTGTTTGGCCAAGACCCCTAAGTATTTCTAATTTGTTACTTTTAAAAAAAAGGTGATTTTATTTTGTAGGATTGTGTGTGAAAGGTATCTGAAAAGTATGGAATGGAGGACATTAGCCCCGTTGGCGAATCACCAACTTGATTAGATACCCCGAGGAAGACCGCCAGTTGGACCTTCATGCAATTGGAGGTCTTGTGAAACTCGGCGAAGTTGATATCCACTTGGCGGATCACCGAGTAGCTAAGCGAAATATGACTAATGTCTCCGAATGGGTGAGATCTAGACAATTTGTATAAAGTCACGGAATTCTACCGTCAACCTCTTTCAACTTCTCTCACTCTTGATTTACGCAAAATCACACTTACTTAGTGCTTTGAAATTTTTTGCACTTAGTAAGTATTCCAGTGAATTAATTAGTGTTTGGATCTGGATTGATCTGCCGCATAGCATCACAATCCTGGCTAAATCAGCAGTAAATGTTAGTTTTTCACAACCCACCTTCAAAGTATAGTGTATGTACTCTTGCAAGCCATTTTATCCTATTGAAGTATGCTGGGCCTCTCTGTTAATGTGAACATGTCTGTTTGCTTGTTATAACTTTGAGCTATCGACCCTAGTGTCATTTCTGATGAGATCTTACTAATTGGTGCAAAGATTGAGGAAAAGTGTACTTGATTGCATTTACTTGTAATTGATTTCGATTCGGGAGAAATCTAAGTACCCCGAAGCATGGAGTTGATGTGGATCCAACCATAACCTGAGTTGTGCGTCTTTTTTAATTTTATCTTCGAAGGTTGCAGGGCCGATCTCAAGAAAATGAATCATGATTAGGGCGATGAGTCATTCAGCGAGCAAGACCAGGCTAGCCAAAACACTCGGCGTTACGCCTAATGCCTCAGCTCGCTTTTAATCCTAATGCTGCGTTTATCTGATTCTGTAAATTTTGGGGAGAAACCTGCATCCATAAAGGGTGCTCGGCGATTCGCCTATATGAAATTAAAAAAAAAAGAAAAGAATAATATAATAATAAATTTTCCTTGATCGCCCTAGTCTGCACCTTAAGCCCATATCGCAAAGTAATCTTCGGCAAATAGACCCGTTTTGCTGAATGCCATCCACGATCTGCCCAATGGTTGGGGATCTGTTTGCAAATTGTGATCCATAAGAAATCAAGCATATTTAACTTGCTCTGATGTGATTGCAGATATGACCAAACCTAAAGTCACTAGACAAGCGCTTCTATGTCAAGGGAAGGCAACAGGGAGCACCTCAAATGCGAAGGCAGCTACAACTAAAGGCAAAACAAAGAAACTTACTGTAATTGGTAGAAAAGGGAAGGGTAAAGGAAAAGCACATGCGTCACCAGAAGCAAGCTTGGAATATATCAGTAGCTATGACACCTACCTCACCACCTCTGTGAGTGGCGGAGCACCCTCAAAACCCTGAACTACTGAATCTGACAAAGAATGGCAAGTGATAGCCCGAAGGACAGAACTATGCTCAAAGGAGTTAAATAACCAATTTAGATCTGGGACCCCTCAAGTTATCACACCTCCTTCTTCAGCACAAGAGCAGGTGATAGTGATGGCGTCCTTAATACATAATCCTCCACCATAGTCTACAAACATATCAAAATCTTAGGGGCTAAGGACAATTCTTGAAGAAAAATGTCTATCCATAGACGAAGTGATTGATAGGCATCTAGAAATTATGAGCATTCTTAAGCATCATGACTTCCAGATGTTTACATGCCCCGTGGCACATATATTCCAAAGTTGGTTCAAGAATTTTACACTTCTTATAGAGCTTTGATACCACAAGAAAGGAAACAAGCAACATTATTCAAACCAGTTGACTCTGTGGTCGTTCGGAGAGAAAGGTCAAGTGCAACTCTGATATTATAAATGCTATTTTGGATCGACCTGAGAACATTGAGGATGCTTGCCAACACATGATCAAGATTGATAAGCTAGACAACATGAAGAAATAGTTATCACCGCTGATCTCAGACAACACTCCCAAGTGGTTAGAAGCTGGTGTTGTGATTGAAAAGAAGGACATCAATGTAGCAGCTCGGTACTGGTTTAGTTTTATTAGCAGCATAATCAAGCCTTCCCAAAACGAATCTATTATGCGACATGCCAAAGTTGTTTGTTTAGGTTGCATTATTGATAAAGTTCAGCTTAACTTGGGGATGATCATTGCTTCAGAGATTCTAATGCGTGCTAAACAACACAAAACCTCACTTCCATTCCCGGTATGGATCACCGAGCTATGTAGATGTGCTCAAGTACCTCGATATGCCAAGGAGGATGTAGAAGTCACTCCCACATCCTCCATTGATATCCAGAGAATCGAAACTTAGTACCTCAAGGATCAAGCAGAGAAGAAGCAGGAGGAAGCGGTAGCCACTAAATCCATACCCATAGGGACACCTTTACCTTACCCTACCCCTGGACCTTCAGGTATATCTATGTCAATTTCCCCCCTTTCTGTTATAATAGGTTCTTCTATCGCTGCGCTGTCGAACAGACCCAGTGCTGATGTTGCCTCCCATGTTCTGATCACGAATAAAGTTTTGATCCGGATAGGGTAGCTTGCACAGTCTATAAATTATCGGACCGCCGCCCTAGAAACCTCCATTCCAGGCATGATCCAGACTTTCCTGAGTTATGCCTTGATACTGCTAAGAGCCACCATTGATGAACTCGAAGCTAGAATATCAATGTGCAAGTGTGATCAAGGGGACACAAATGAGGTGACAACATTAAAGGCTACTACTGCTGCACTGCGAACTGATGTGGACCAACTAAAGTCCACTGATATGCCCATGGTCTACGGAACAGTGAAGATGCCAGAGGTGTCATAAATGCCTCAGGCCACCACCAGACTTTTACAGGTAGCTGGACATGCGTTAGAGGCAGAGACAGATGAAAAATTTCTTGAGGAAACAATGGATGCCAAAAATGTGGACCCGATGGAGACCGACAAAGGCTTGATGGGTGCAGCAGTGCTGGTTTCCATGATAAATATGCCTTATGTAGTCGACAATGAGACTGGTCCTTCTGACATGACCAAGACTTCTGACATGACAGGCACCAATGCCCAGATAGATGGAGCGACTGCTTAGATAGGATTTCCTCTTTACCTCCCTCTCTGTCTTTCTTTATTTTTACTTCTGGATATTTATTATTTACATTTGAGGACAAATACTTTTATTTGTGGTGGGTGAGGCCCACCTTTGTGTGCCATTAATACTTGTGTTTTGTGTGTGTGTATTTGGGTTGTCCGTTTTAAATTGTTTTAACTATTTTTTGCGATTGTTTAATTTATGGCTTCTTTTTAATTTTAACTGCAAAATGGTTTTTACCCAATTTTTGACCGCTTCTAATTTTTTTTTTACTTTTTCGAAGCCACCTCTTGTGTTGAAAGAGGTTGTTCTCTTGCAAATTTGAATCTCGATTTCAATTAACACGGATGACTTGAATAGTGCTCTAAATCGAACAAATATGAGTGTACGACTACAACGAGGCGAAATGAAGTCGCATAGACAATATGTGAACTCTTTGCATCTTGTTGTGATTAGCCATGTGTCAAATTGATTCTCTTCTGATAACCGTTGCACACTAGCAAAAGTGTGGAGTCTTGTTTGACTAAGTGTCGATGCCTTGTGTGATAAGCTTACTTTGAACCATGCTAGACAACACGTAGAATTTGCCCATTTAGTCCCACTCAATTAAGTAATGATTTCTCTTGAGATGATCATAGGCACTTTTGAAGAGTGTGAGCCAATTTGACATATACCTCTCTTGTGACCTCACTTGTGAGTGCGTGAATCCCTATTGAACACCCCTTGAGACTTAACCTTCTTTGGAAGAAACTGAATAAAGACTATACCTTTCTAGATCCATCTCCCTTAATCCTCATGATTGTTGGTTTGATTGAAATAGCCAACTTAGGCCAAAAACCTAAGTTAGGGATGTGGTGAAAAGGAAAAGGAAAAGTCAAAAAAGTGCAAGAAAAGTCTCCCTTAACTTATGGTGTTGCAAAATAATGGAAACCCTCCATCTAAATAAAAGAGAAAAAAGAAAAGAAAAGAATGAAAAAGAAAGTTGTGAAATAACGGGCAAAAGAAACGGGGTTTCCAAGCAATCCATGGAAGAGAATAATAGGATGACTTTGTAGCACTAAAGAAAAGGATGAAAGAGAAGGAAATGAAGTGTTATGAGCATCACAATTCATGAGGATAATTAGTCACTAAGCCTAAATTACCATACCTTTGCACTCACCCCATTATAAGCCTTTGAAAGACCTTTTTGATCTTGAGAGAGCTAAAACAAATGTTGACTGGAAAATAAGGGCAAACCTATGGGTGAAAGCACACATTGTGTTCCTCTTTGTGAGAGTGAGCGTTGTATCTGATTCCCGAACCTTAAATTGATTATACACTTGTGAGTGAAGATGGAATCATCATTTGTGTGAGGGCATTCGAATGATTTTGTTGAGCATGAACTTGCATTTGAAACAAGTAATACAAGCTTAAGAATCTTTGATAATGGTGTGTCACAACTTGAATCTTTGAGTACACAATTGATCCTTACATGAATAGTTTGAGTTTTTTCGTGTACATTCATGATTGAGTATTGTGTAGCACTATTTGAAACATCCTTGTTGAACTGCTGAACTCGAGTTTTACTTCAGGACAAGCAAAAGTTTAAGTTGGGTGTGTTGATGAGTCCACAAATTGTACTCATTTAGGGCTATATTTTAATAGAAATTGTGTCCTCAAATGCTTATTTTATATCAATATGTGATGAAAACTATTAAGTTTCAGGTATTTGAATATTGAAGGAAAGCATAGACACTATGTCGCAAAAAGGAACGAACAGGTAGAAAAGAGTGAAGAAATGATAGCCTGAGAATCGCCTAGTCCATTTGGCGAGTCACCGAAGGGCCTTACTTTGCCTTTTGTTCCAGTGTGCTGATCCCTGAAGGAAGAGGATCAAATCGGAGGTGAAAAGGAGTAGTCGGCATATTACCGAATAGATCCGCGAGGAAGTACTATACTGCCCAATGATCTAGGATATGAAGATGCTCGTAGCAAGAATGGAAGGCGATGAACCAGACAAGGGGCGAATTACCGAGTTTATCGGTGATTCCGATTAACGACGCCGAATAGTCCGCTGCAACATTAATTCTGAAAGCTATAAATACTAGCTTTAGTTGTAGTTTTTATGAGTCGAACATTATTATAACTTTCCCTAAGAATACTAGTTTTCTCTCTATTTTTACTCTAAGTTTGTAAGGGTTTAAAGACTTGAAGAAGAAAAGGCTTTCATCTCTTTCGATTTGGAAGTGGGTCTCTTGGATTCTTCTTTCTTTGCTCAAATCAAGGCTTATTTCTCTATACCCATTTGATTTCAACATCATTGAAGGTATTAATTTCTATTTCTTGATGTGTGGTTGAAAACCCCCATTCTTGCGATGCGATTTAGCAAATATGAGTTGATATTGTTGTTGGGTCGTGCTTGCTGAAAGATTAAAAATGTAGTTTAATGGTGATTTCACCTAGTAGTTATGGTTTAATTTAATGGGTTTGTAGTTGCAAATACAAGTCCACCCATGTCTTTCGGCTTGCGAGAGAGAGGTTGCAAAACCAAGACTACTAGACTAATGGCCTAAGGAGTTGGTTAACATGAGGTTCAGCCTGAGAGGGTGAGCCCTAGTCCCATATCCTAACACTCAGCTCGAGAGAGTGAGTAGGGTAAGGCATAGGCTGGTCTTCATGCGGCAAGTGGGTGTTCGAGAGGAACCCATTTGAAACGGGGTAAGTTACTCGAGAGATAACTTATTTCCATTTAAAGCGTAGCCTAGTCACTTTTACTCTATAGATTATCTATCGAAAGCTTGTACCCAATAATCTAGATTAATTTGTATTGCGGTCACGCCCCAATAATCTCCCCTCATACTTGAGTTTTCTTGCATTTTACTCTTTTTATTTGATTTTGTGACAAAACCCCCAAATCGATATTTGACACTTTCGTCTCACCCCCATTGATTTATAATGTTTTTACTCGTAAATCTCTTTAGCTACGACTAAATAGGACGAAATTCTAGTTAGCTACAGATTCTCAAAACCTCTCCCTTGGGACACGACCAGAACCCTCGGTTCGGTTATTATATTACCGACGATCGTAGACACTCGAACCGTAGTTAGTGTCGTTGGTCACGATAAGCATCACTTATACACCTATTTTAGTCTGTAATTTTCATTAGTATGCCACCATTTTTTGAAAGTCTGTCTCACCTGTATTAGAGGTCTTGGGATCCTTACTGCCCGATCATATTACCTCCACACACTAGAGGCCAATTCACTTTGTAAGAAAAGGTGTTCAATAGTTTCTCTAGTAGGATCTGAGCAATAAGTATAGAGTTGAGATATATTAGGATTCCAGGTAGCCATGACTTCTGCAAAAGGAATGTTAGCAATCCAAAATCCAACCAAAGAAACCAATCTTGAAAGGTGAACCTTTCCCTCAAATATGTTTTAAAGAGTCTTCAGGTGTAGCCCTATTTCTTAAAACTTTCCAGGCATTCTTAGTTGATATGATGTTACGTACTTTTGTGCTTTCTAATCATCTTAATCAAGTTTCAATGCTTTTTTTTATTTATTAATTTGATTTAAAATGTTAGTACGAAAATTTTTGGTCTAAATTATGTATAAGTTTAATTAATTACCTATTAATGGGAAAAGATGAACTAATAAATGTCCCCGATTTAGTGAAGTAATTGCTTCAAGTTTTAAGATCTAGGGAATGTGTGCATAATAAACCATCTAAACTAAGGTCGCAACTTACATGTCTTTATCCAATCCCTTTAAAATAGTATACATCTTATTATAACGAATGAGAACAACTTACCAAGAAACTTTTTTAAAAAATCAAAAGAAGTTGCTGTGTGTATTTTGATAAAAATAAAATATTGGACCAAGGTCCAAAAATATATCAGATGGAATAGGCCCAAAAACTAGGCCAACTAGATTAGGAGAAAAATGAAATCAGATTAGAATAGGTTTTAACGGGTGTCTTTGCATTTTCTTGCTTCCTATGGTCTCGCCCGAGCTCAGACTTGCATCTCTATAGACTTTTTTGACCCTTAACTTGATGCACTCATTTTCCATATTTTTCCTTCAAATACTTTGTGGCAATGTATCTCTAATATACTCCTGTTCGATCACATTTTCTTCTCTTTTCCTTATGATCGATGGGTTGAACCCTTACAAGATTAATACCACCATCTTATGAATAGAAAACATAACAAACATAAACTTCATGGTTAATTTTCTCCATTTATTGATATAACCAAAGTAGATGTGAACAGTTATAAATTTGGATTTGCTTAATCCTATATTTACAATCGACGTCTATTTTCCTTCTCTTATAAGATATAAAAACCTAAAGAAGGAAATGTCATTTACAAAACTTCACTTATAAATTGCATTTTCCTCTCCGTAGCAATCCACAAATTATCTCCGCTCTTTCATATTTGTCGAAACTTAGTCTGATAGTTTTGTTGGTGTTGAGGAGTTTTCTAGGGTTTTATTAATGGCTCCGAGAGAAACACCATCAAACAATATTTTATGGGTAGGTAATCTTACCCCTGACATTATCGATGCTACCCTAATGTCTTTGTTCCAAAACTTTGATCTGTTTGATAGTGTAACAACATATACCTCTCGCGGTTTTGGATTTATCAATTTTAGAAACATCAACGACTCTAAGAAGACTAAAGACACGCTTCAAGGATTCTTCTTTCATGGAAATCCTCTTAGGACCTAATTCGCTAAGCCGGTTTAGAGATAAACAAAAACAAAAACCTTCTTAGAAAATTCGATCCTAAGAGGATTGCCATGAAAGAAGAATCCTTGGTGTGCATCTTTAGCCTCCTTGGACTCCTTGGAGTAGTCGATATTTCTAAAATTGATAAAATTGAACCAGCGAGAGGTATATGTGGTTACTCTATCAACCGGGCCAAATTTCTAGATCATAGGCATTAATCCAACATCAGGGGTAATATTACTGTCCCATTGAAGATTGTTTGATTGTGTTTCTCCCGGTGCCATAAATAAAACCCTAGAAAATTAGTTAACACAAACAAAACTATCAAACTGAGATTTGGGCAAATGAGAAAAGAAAAAAAATAAGTCGTTGATTGTGACGGAAAAGAAAAGACAAAAGTAATTGAAGTATTTTAAATGATATTTCCTTCTTTGTGTTTTCATATTTTATAGGAGAAGGATAATTCACAATAGGCATCGGTTGTAAACATAGGACTATGTGAATCCAAAGATATAACTGGTCACAACTGCTCTAGTTATATCATTAAATGGACTAATTTAACACTCTAATTTATGTTTGCTTTCTTTTCTATCAAAGACATTTGTTTCTTGGTAAGTTGTTCTATTTTTTATATATATAATAACAAATGTTTTTTGACATTTGTTTGTTTTATAAAGCATTGTCTCATGACTCGCCACCTCCTGATGCCACGTAAGCACCACATGGCATAATGATATCAATTTGGAAGCATAAGTATGCTAGCATTTATGGGAAGATTCTAGATCTATGAAGAAATTCTTGGAAAGACTCTAGAATATCTAGGAAGAATTCTTGAAAAGTCTTAGAATATTCTAGGTATGTATAGCATTCTAGAAGAAGGGTTTATTTGTAAATATGTAGGGACTTATGTACCAATTATGAGTTAAAATTTATCCCCTAAGTTAGTAGTATATATAGAGGGGCATCCATTTCTAATTAACCAAGGAAATGAGCAATCTTCCAAGCAATACGAAAGTCTCCTTAGAAACTCTCTTGTGGCTTTCTTCATTATCTTAGTGATCTATGTTTGAAAAGGCTTACTTGAGCTTCTAAGATAGTAAAATAATTATTGATTAAATTGTAGAGCGCCACACAGAGTGCTTAGTTGAAATCTCTGTCCATGAAAAAATGGTATTAGAGCAAAGGTTGATACTAGGGGAATGGTAACTTAGAGAGATATTAATGTTACTAGCACCACCAACTTCAGGTACGATGATGGAAGGAACCCCTAAAAGGGAGGAAGTATCTTAAGAAGAATGAAGAATTGTTGTCGGACCCGATAGGAAGTGATGCACTAACATCCCACTCACCTTTGGCCGCTGAGGCGATTTATGATGAACGTGGGAAGCAGCCTATAGACATGACACATTGAATGGAGTGGACTCAGAGTGTTGATACGGTAGGGTAGACTATGGATATCGTAGGTAGGCACTTGAACGGGGTGGACTATAAGTTAATGACTCTTGAGAACTTCACCTTGAGGAGAATGATAATATTCGCGACGAGTTAGAGGCGCGTAGGCATGCAGAATATGAGACGAAGGAAATCATCAATTACTTTGAGTGTCGGCTCATGAATGCATTAAGCACCATCAAAACCATGAATGCCGAGATTGAAACAATCAAGGGAAGAATTGAACATGGAGGATATGTGACGTTTGATGGAGATAGGGAGGCTAAGATTGAAGGTCCCAAGCCACCGATATTGAAAGGCGCTTGTGAAACACAATAGGTAGAGAATTTCCCTTGGAATTTGGAGAATTACTTCAAGTGCAACAAAGTGAAGAGCGAAGAGAACAATATCAACATTTTTGTATTGTGCCTCTCTCACATTAACATGCTTTAATGGAAGAGAAAGGAGTCTGAGATAGGGAAGGGGTATTTCACGATCAAAACATGGGAGAAATTCCAAGTAGAGTTAAAGAAGACTTTCTTCCCCAACAACGTTATCTATAAGGCAAAGCACAAGTTTAGGGAGTCGAAGCAGATATGTAACATACGAGCATATGCGAAGGAGTTCACCACTCTGAAGCTTCATATTCCCAACCTCACGGATGAAGATATGTTGTTTCACTTCATGGATGGGCTACAGATTCGGGCTAGGACAGAGTTGGAGCGTCGAAAGGTTAGGACTATTGATGAAGACATCATGCAATCCAAAGATTTGATAGTTTAAAGCATGAGAGATAGTAATGACTAAGGTTGGGGTTATCATGGTTAAAGTGTGGAGAAAAAACCACATCCCAAGAATCATGACACCTATAAGTCTGATAGAAAGAAGTTTGGACGTCAAAGTCATGCTGACAGGAAGACATGGACTATAAAGGGAAATCGTTGCTACATATACGATGAACCGCATGAGTATGAGAGATTCCTTAGACTAAAGAACCTTTGCGCCATATTAAGGGAATGAAAGGAGAAATATGCATAAGAACCATGGCAAGGTTCAAACGCAACATAGTTGGGCGTATTGAATTATGCGAAGCTATCGCAAAGAAATCAGAGAAGCCGAAAGAATATGGTGCACAGTATGTAGACATCATGATCAATGGATGACCCGCTTGTGCTATGGTCGACATAGGTGCAAAGGCCAACATCAAGTCAAAAAATGCAATAAAAAAGTTGCGGTTGAGTTACAATCCAAGTAATACCCACAGAAGACAGTAAAAAAATACCGACTTTTGTGTATGGAGTTTCTCATGAAGTAAGCATTACACTAGGCATGTGTCAAGGCAAACCACACTTTATTGCCACTCCTTTAGATATCTTTGACATAATTCTTGTGAAAGAGTTCTTCCAAAAATGTCACAGAATGGTCGATCCTTACCTCCAACAATCTTTTCATGGATCAAGAATGATCGTGTATGGTTCCCCTGATTAAGATACGAAAGATAGAAGGAAGAGATCAACTATCAGCCATACAACTCATGATGGATCTTATGAAGGACGAGCGACGTTCAAAACAACCATTGAGAGTGTGACTAAAAAAATGCTGGTAGAGTGACATTGCCACCATGTATAGAGAAAGTTCTAAAAGAGAATAAAGATGTAATGTCTGAGGAGTTCTACAAGGGCATTGGTCAAGTCAATGTTCTACTGGCCCTTCATACGAGAAGAGAATATCTAATTGCTCATACAACAATAATACGCCGCGGTCGTCACAATATTAGGTAGGGGAGAGTGCCATGACTCACCACCTCATCATGCCACATAAGCGCCACATGGCATATAATTATCCATTTGGTAGCATAAGTATTCTAGACTATATGAAAGATTATAGAGCCATGAAGAACTTCTTGGAAAGACTTTATAATATCTAGGAAGAATTCTTAAAAAGCCATATAATATTCTAGGCATGCAGAGAATTCTATAAGAAGGGTTTGTTTGTAAATGCTTAGGGACTTATGTAGCAATTATGATTTACAGTTTATCCCCTAAGTTAGTAGTATAAATAGAGGTGCATCCATTTGGAAATCAACCAAGCAAAAGCAAGTAATCTTCATACCAATACAAAAGCCTTGTTTCAAACTCTCTTGTGTCTTTCTTCATTCTCTTAGCGATCTAAGTTTTAAAAGGCTTACAAGATTGTGAAAGAATCATGGGTAAGTTGTTGAGTGTCGCACGGAGTGTTTAGTTAAACTCTAAGTCCGTGACAAATTGATGTCCATTTTGGCAATTTATATGTTGGCCAATGGTTAAAAGAGGCAAAAATGAACTTCCACTATCACAACCTTAAATTCAAATATCGTCATTAACCTTTCGTGAGAAATAACTCATATCAAGTGAATCAATATTCATTTTAGTAAAGTACCAAATATTAATTAAAAAATTCCTATAACAAGAGATTCCTAATAATCCTTATAACCAACCGAGAAACAATTCAACCAACAAAAATATCCACAACCATCATCAACATTTGCCACATCAGGACTACAAAAATAAGAAGAAAATGTTAAACTCGAAAACAACATCTGAATAATTTTTGTCAACTTGTGTAACCCCGTTTTGGCTGAGTAGTTGACAACATGAGGCCTGCAAAAAGAAAAATATCAGCACTTGAATGTAGCTGACAAAATCCATGCAAAATAGTTAACTTATATCAGAAATATATATACTGTGCTTATCCAAAGAAGGATCAAAGATGCATATATTTTGTCCTAAAAAAATTTCTTGACACAATTTTGGAATGAGTTTCATAAGAAATTCCGTCAAATCATTCTTTTATCTCAGATTCTATATTTTCCCTGATAAGAACAAAGAAAACACGACACAAAGATGTTCAATTTCTGCTGATAATACCAAACCACATATAGTAATGGCCAGAATGGTTCTAACCAACATAAGTTCTTGAATCATTGTTATTTGCATTATTGACTACAACAGGACCTGAAGGAACATTGCTTCCAAATGGACCCACACGATATTTTTTATCCAACCCAAGACCTCAATCATTTGTTATTTTATGAAGATAAAAACTATCTTTTGACTCATCAATCCTCGATCTATTAGCTGCCTATTTAAGTTTGCTATAATCAACAGTTATTGGTCTTGAAATAGCATGTCAAACCACCCTTGCATACTCAAAGGTCTAGTTAGGATGTTATGACCATAAGATGGCAAACGTCCAGATAAATTTGAGGCCAACATATCTGGATGTTTTCCACACTATATTTCTGACATCCCAACTAGACCTTTGAGTGTGCAAATAAGGTTTAATAATGTTATTTCTAGAATAGTAATTACAGGTTCTAGCCAACTTCGAAGGGAAACTATAAGATCTAGGATCAAATGGGAAAATGATAGTTCTTATCCTCAAAAAAGAACAAGTGATCGAGATCTTGTGTTGGATGAACAATATGGTTTGGGTCCATTTGGTAGAAATGTTCCTTCAGGTCTTGGAAGAGTCAGTCAAGAAAACAATGGTGATGCTAGAATTTCTCCGGGACAACCTGGACATTACTATATATGGTATGGTATTATCACCAAGAATGGAACATCTATGAGTCGTGTTGTCTATGTTCCTATCAGGGAAAGTACAGAATCTGAGATGCATGTATGACTTATGAATTTTTTTTTATGAAACTCATTCCTAAATTGTGTCAAGAAAAGTTGTTTGTAGAGAATATATACGTGTTTGATCTTTCTTTTTATTAGCAAAGTATAAATAATTCTTAAAAAAGTTAACTATTTTGTATAGATCTTGTCAGCTACATTCAAGTGCTGAAACTTTTCTTTTTGCAGCCCTGATGTAATCAATTTCTCAACTGAAACGGGGTTAGACAATTTGACTAAACACTATTAAGAGGTTGTTGCCAGGTTAACCATTCTATTCTTCTTGACTAATACTAAAAAATATTTTTCATCATTGGTAGACTTTTTTAGTTACATGAGTTCAAGAGATCGCGTTGGGGTTGTAAAACTTGTTGATGAACCAACATGTTCTTGGTGGCACCGTCAGACTTCATTAGGAAGGTTTTGAAAGTTGATGGTCCAGCATGTCCTTATGGTGTTGTTCTAAAGTTTGCACCTAGTGGCACATCCTTATCACCAAAATCTTATCTACCTCGATACGTGGATGCACAGGAGATAACATCCTCTCAGGTTGCCCAAGCAAGTTCCTTTTTAACAAATGACCTTATTACAAGTTGAAGTAATTTTCAGCCATCAAGTAGTGTGGTAGGAACTGCAGGAGCGTCTGCTAGTATGTCGACATGGGATGTTGTTGTTGCGCTATAGTGTAGGAGAGATGGTGGTAGGTAGCTTTATATTGGAAGATATGAAGATGCTGGGTAAGCTCATGGCACCAGATGTTTTAGTGGTGTTCTGTATTGAATTTTGAAATTCAATTTTCTGTTGGTTTAACTTCCTGTTGTCTCTCTTTTCTTTTTGTTTCCTTAATTCTTGTTTAACCATGTAGTATTCCGTACTCATTGGTTCGATTAATCATCACAATGTGTAGGATTTACTAAAGATAAAATTCCCCCACTAGGAATTTCTATGGTCTTACGGCTCGAGAGCTCTTATGAAGGGTAAAAGAAATCCATCCATCCCTTAAACAAATGAATTATAATTGCTGAAAATTCGAAAAGTCTTTGGCAGTCATCAAATATCTTGAGGTGAAATTATTTTTTTATTTTCTTGAGCTTAAAATAGTCTAAACATAGGGTTCTTATTACGGAAAGTGCCCTGTCCCAAGTACTATCTTTCTCTAAGCCTGGATAAGAGTTCTTTTTTCTACCCCTCACATGTCAAATTATCTCGCGTGATTTTTTTTACACAACTGAATAACCATCCATGAGAAATTATTTTTGACTATTTTATCGTTATCTATGTCTTGAGATATCATTTCTCTTCATTGAATGTTTATATATTTATGTGTCATCTTTACATATTTGAGTTGTTTGTAGTCTTAAAGAACAAATACATAAAATGAAAAAATATACTCAATTTTATTATGCGCTTCTACAATGAAAAATAATTTAGAACAACTATTTTTAGAAACCATGAAAAATACTTGCAATGTAATGGTTGATTATTTTTCAAATTTTTTTGTCAAAAAGTATGAGGTGGATGGTTGGATCATTTTCCAACTGTAACGAGGTGGATGACTCGATGATTTTCTTGAAAGTGGCATCCTCTCAATGCTTTCACATGTTCCTGTACTTGGAAACGAACAATTAGTAGACACATTGTCGCCTTAGCTAGCGACTTAGTCAAGAAACCTTGAGAAAAGATTCTTTAAAAGAGAATATGTACAAAATGCATTATAACTTTGACATATGTGAGCAGCCATCATTTTACTCTTGAATATTTTTTGTTTTTCGGGACGCATGTCTTACTAGAGTTTATACGAGGCGCCGGTGGCTCGCATCCTGAATTTATTTTTCTCCATTATTGTGATGTTGGAGATTTTGAAGTGGACATGGAACTTTAAGTGGAACTTTCGACATTACTTGTTGGTATTTTTGAGGTCTTCCTAAAAAATTCTCTCCTAATTAGATCTTTTGACAAATCTCGAAATGATCTCCAATCTTGACTTGCTGGAGATAACATTTTTATTGTCAATTTTTGAGATCTTAAATCTAAATTTTTTTGTCCCAGTTTTTATTACAAGGAGAAAAGAAAATCACACGGGTATATGATCGAGCCGTCGTGGTGCCTACATATCATTTTGAGCCAGAAATCATGTCAAATGTAGTTCCATTCTAGTAGATGATCAATACTACAAAGAATCTGAGAGAATGTAGTCAGTACAAAATGTACAATATGAACATGATGAAATAGAAAAATGATATTCCTGCAATATTCAAAGCCTAAAGACAAAAGATATGTCACATTATTGGAACGAATGACCCAATAAAGTAAAATAGGCGTCTGATACTGACGAGATTAGTCTAATGTCACATTTTACAATGAACAAATTAATTTTAAAAGGAAATGCAAACATTATTGAAGGAATCTAAAAACAATTTCTTTGGAAGATATTAAAGGTCGGCGCTTGCCCTTTTTTTCTAATGGAAAATCAAGAATGTGAGAAGATAGTATAATCTTGACTACATACGGTACCAACAATAAGGATTGCATGTAAATTCCTCTTCTTCTTTTTTTTCTTCTTCTTTTTTCTAACAAATATTGAATTCAAGGTGTTTCCCATAGCTTCAAGTGGTACCTCAAACATACTTAAGTATCAACAAGATTTGTTCATCTTTTGTCAAACAAAGGTTTTGAATTGTACTAATCCTCATTTTTCAAGTGCCCTCACAACAAAGAAATATCCTATTTCACACATATTTGAAGCATTTTATTTTAGGACATTTTTCAAAGTGCACTCACACTCATAAGAATGTTTAATGCATGCAACTATGATACCATATGCTTTGCCCTTATGTAAATCTCCACTAATGTGAGAACATTTGGAATGAGATCATGTACGACTTGTTATTGGCGTGTAATGTAGGCTTAGGGACGGGTAGGATATTTATTTGGAATAAGAGTGACTGAATTCCTCCTTGAGCGTCACACTAAATTCGTGCTTTTGATGGTTTATACGCCTTTGGCCTCTAATCCTCTTTGTTTTCCTCCCTGTTTTCGACTTTTTCTAAATCCTTATTCGTCGGAGCTTCTCCTTTTTTCACCCCTTTCTTTTGTTTCTACTTCTTTTGAGTCGTTATTTGTTGGGACATTCTTTTTTCCACCCCTTTCTTTTGCAGTTTGCTCTATTTTTTTGTTGGAATATTTTCATTTTATTCTTTCAGTCGTTAGTCGTTTTGGATTTCTTGACTCTGAGAGAGTTTATATCCATTGACTTTGGCATCTTCAAATTTGGATCATCTCTTATATTCTGCACATCTTTGGTGCACTCAAGAAGGTTGGGCCAAGAGAGGGATAGTGCATGTAAGCACTTAGAAGGGTAATGACTAAGATATGGTTGTCAAAAGAAAAGGCTCTAGGCTCAAAGTGGGAAAACAAGGGATAAGTTTTATTTGGTCAGCTTTGAAAGGCACACTCGGGTAAAAAAGGCCTACAATCCTTTCCCAATCCAAACATTATTCAGGATTTCACCTCGAAAAACATTCAGGCCAAGTTCGAGATCAACAATGCAATATAATTAAATTTTGATATAAAACCTCACCTCATAATGCATATGACACCATGAGGTTTGTTTTATTCTTATCCTGAATGTACAAGAGAATTTTCAAGCGTCACTAAAGTACAAATGAGAGGTACCAAAAGAATCTATGGTTTACCACAAAGTTAGTATTCTCCATCATATCAAACATTTTTACATACTCCTAACTACATTGGTCTCAAATGAGCTGAATACATAACTCTTAAAATATATACACAATTTTTTATTATGTGAAAGAATGAATACCGAACACAAGAAGGGCTGCCTATTGATGAGTCCACAAATTGGACTCATCTAGGGCTATATTTAAATAGAAATTGTGTCCTCGAATGCTTATTTTTTCTTAATATTTGATAAAAAACACTTAATTTTCAGGTATTTGATGTTTTAGTTGAAGCATTAACACTTAGGTGCAAAAAGGAACAAAAAGGCTGAAAAGAACGAAGAAGCTGAAGCCTGAGCATCGCCAAGCATGCTTGGTGATTCACTGAAGGGATGCACTCCGCCCTTTGTTCCAGTACGCGAAGCCCTGAAGGAGAAGGATAAAAAAGGCAATGAAAGGAGCAGCCGACGGTTCGCCGATCAGTTCTGCGAAGCAGAGGTATACCGAACAATGATCCAGATTTGCATAGATGCTGAAGCCAAAGCACAAATGGCGATGAACTAGAAGAAGGTTGAATCGCCGAGTCACTCGGCGTTCGCGACTAACTTCGCCGAACGATCTGCCAACACTATTTTTTGAAGTCTATAAATACTAAACTCTTTATTAATTTTAAGGGAGTCGAATTAATAATATAATTTTCATATACAATAGTACTTTTTGATATTTTTGCTCTAAGTTTGAGAGGGTTTTGGAGACTTGAAGAAGAAGAGGGTTTCATCTTCTAGATTTGGAGTTGGGTCTCTTGGATTTTTCATTATGTTGTTCATCTTGTATTACTAAGATACTTAGAACAAAACTTTAAAGAACTTGGTAAGACACATTAAATTTTAAGAACATTTTCAGAGCTAGAAAATTAAAACTAGTAGAGAAACTAGAATGAGAAACATATTAGAAAAAATATTTCGATTTCTTAAAGAAGAATTATTGTCAATATGTGTTTAAAGAATCTTACTGATTCCAACAAACTTAGCAGAAACACGAAGTTACCAAAGTTTAATGAACCAGTGAAGAACAGAAGAACATAAATTAATTCACAAATCTAAATTCTGTAACACATACCAGAATCTGGAAACATAGAAAGAAGATCAGCGAACCACTCAACGGCAGTAAAGTACACTTTGATAGTCAAGATGCAAAAGGTAGGGCATGGAGCATGATGTATAACGGAAAGTCTCGTCATATAAGACATAGACATGATACCGTTAGAAAACTACTCTCGAATGGAATTATCACAATTGACTATGTAAAGTCAAAGGATAGTGTGTCGGATCCACTTACAAAAAAGGCCTAACTAGAGAGAAAGTTAAAATATCATCTAAGGGAATGGGTTTACGGCTTAGGCCAAGTCATCATGGCGGTAACTCTATCTAGTAGACTGGAGATCCCAAGAGCTTGATTCAAGGAGAAAAACAAAGTTGTGACTGACGGTTCGGCATTGTCAACCAACTCAATCCATTCCCATGATGAAGACAATGCTCAGGAACAAGGATACAACATTAAGGCTTGTTAATGAGTTAATTAAGCTTAAAATTTTTAATGATTTGCTAAGTTTGGCAGATTTAACCAAATAGTGTATCTACGCGATAACATGTTTAGAAATCACCTATGTGAGTGTGAAGTGTAATCCGCTTCAAAGAGGATAATTGTCAAAATCCAATCTCTCTATACACTCATGAAACTAGGAGGTGTTCATGGCTGAAACGAACACAACCGTAAGAACCATTAATGGTAAAGGGTTAATTGTGTGACATATGGTTGTCTAGGTATACACCAAAGCTCGACGGTTCAAAGATATTGCATCTACCGATTGACCGAGTATATCCGACATATGTTCACTACAGAAAGTCCAAGGGGAAACCTACTTATCCAGATGCAATTAATTTTTGCTTGTAAAGTACACATACTTGTCCGTTTCTTTGTCTTGGAGTCATTCTCCATTCATGCGGGGATTGTTTGGTTTTAAAAGGTGTGAATGGAAAATGAAGAGTTGCGACTTCTATGAAGAGTTGTGACTTTTATGAAAAGTTGCGACTTTTATGAAGAGTTGTGAATTTTATGAAAAGTTGAGACTTTTATGAATAGTTGTGACTTTTATGAAAAGTTGTGACTTTTATGAAAGGGTGTGACCTTTCCGAAAGATTTTGACTTTTCCAAAGGTTTGTGACCTTTCTGGTAAGGCACAATAAGAACCTTTTCACACTACCCTTTGTTTTCTATAAATTGAGGGATTTCCTCTCATTTTAGTTGAGCTAATTTTTCTGGACTTCTTTTACTACTACTAAATCTAGTATTCAAAGTGTACTTTACTGCCGTTGAGTGGTTCGCTGACACCGTGGTTTTAGGTACCGATACACCGGTGAGTAAGATCGTTCTATCCTGGGAGGATATATTCCGTTAACCTCGGGTACTTGAGGGGAATAATTTCCTTAAGGGGACACTGTGCATTCAGTGGGCTCGATTTTCTTTCTTTGAGAA